>PVKU01012899.1:8655-32375 GCA_004027475.1 Anoura caudifer | reverse complement strand
CATGTGTAGGGGGAAGTGGAATCTGCCCCCTCCTACTGTGCCACCATCTTCCCTCCCATTTTACAGATAATTCTGGATTGCCTGTATTCTACCTGTGCCTTAGATGTACACTGCATGGTTAGCTTCCCATGAGTGATTCCATTTTCTGGTCTTAGGAAAGTTTCTTCACCTCCCTATACCTTGGTATTTTCATCTGCAAAATGAGGCCTATTTCACAGGGCTGTTTTGATGATTAAATATGATAACCCATCAATGACATTCAGGGTTGAACCTGGGACATAGTAAATAATCAAAAGATGTTAGCTTGTATTATTATTGGTTATTTTTATTCTTTTTGTATCCCCAAATTCAAATGTCAATTTTTCCAAAATGTTTGGGGTATACTTCAGGCATCATGTCTGTAATTATAGACAGATTTTCTAAATGTTTTCTTCCGGTCCAATGGCATTTTCTATCCTCATTTTATGACTTTATGTATCTCCTTTGGACCAGGGTATATAAATAAAGGCAGAATTTGTGTTTTATCCATCTTTGCATCTTCCATAGGGACTAAGTGATTCTCACAAATATTTGGTACAAGATATTAATCTGTAACTATACTTATATCTATACCCATGTATGTTTATATCTATATGTAAATTTGTGCATGTGTGAATATATATGTGTAAGTATATGTATATATATCCTACTTTGTTATACAAAGTACACACACACACACATCCTACTTTATTCCCTGGCTTCCTCTTCAATATAATGACTGTGTACTCATAAAAAATTAAAATAGGATTTGTTCTCTAAAATCTAGATTTTGATTACATCAAATACTTTTAATGTAAGCCATATGAATATAAAATATCTTCAAAAGTTTAGTTACAACAAAGACTTTTTTATATTCCAATGATTCACTGTAGTTGTGAACACTTGACTGAAATAAGGTTCAGATGAGCTACACAAACCAGGTCTGTACGGTAGCTTTTCTTATGTTTGTGAGTTTCATTCCTATGCTTTATTTTTTAGATTAAAAAATCTTACATATTTGAGTATAGATCATAACCAGCTAGCCAGTATTCCTAGAGAACTTTGTTTTCTTAAGAAACTTTCTGAACTTCAACTTAACTACAATCGGCTCGTTTGCATACCTGAAGAAATCAAGTTCATGAAGATGCTCCAGAAGCTTTTTTTGGTCAGGAACAACATTGAAGTTTTGCCAGAGGTAAGCAAAACAGGGAACAAAATTAATTTTGTTGGGGAAGAACTCTCACAACACAATTGGGAAGGGTTATAGAATAGACTTGGGTATCTGAGTACAGACCATCACCTGCTTTCCCTCTGATTATATGTGGTCAGTTCCCAAGTTCCTTTGGCAAAGGAGGGTTGTAATTTGGTTTATTGCACTTAGCTAGATCCCTAGGTTTAGTAAATACAAATACAGGCTACTCACTTCAATTTGAATTTCAGTTAAGTAATGAATAATTTTCCAGTATAAGTATGTTCAAATATTAACATGGGACATAACATATTAAAACATATTCTTTGTTTGAAACTTAAGTTTAAGTGAACCTCCTATATGTTATCTGGTAACCCTATATACTGCATAACTATAAGTGCACATTAGTTTTGGATTATGTACTAGATGTCTCTCATTTTTCTTCATATCCACTCTTTGTCCTTTTTCAACCTACTTTGCATCTGAGAGACTCACCTATATTGGCGTCACTGAGCTCCTGTGTCCTCTGGCTTGTTCTTGGCCATGGACAATAAGAGGCACTACAGGATATAAAAGGATGGGAGAAGAGTGAGTATCAGATGGCATTCCCCTGATACACCACCTGATGAGGTGCTATGAGTTCCCTGCACACCTTTTTGGAAAACCATAGCTAATGCCAGCTGATCCTCATATGGACCATTACCACTGGCTCTTTAGGCCTACAGTTTAAAAAAAAACACACAAAAAAAGTTTTCTGCTGTTGCTAGCTTTTGGGAACTTTGTGGGATTAGGGAAATATGTTTAGTGGTGTAGGTTTTCCTAAACACTGTCAAGCTTTTATAAGAAGTGATTTTACTAAACTCTCCTCAAATTTCCCAGTCTGAGATTAGTGTTTCCTCCTAGGAACCTGTCAATGGGATTACCTTCATTCCTTATGCAAATTAGAATTAATTTGGTAGGCGGGAATGCCTGTAGTACAGTAAACTGAGAGATATAAAAGCAGATAGATTCCTGATATTTCATTTTTCTTACAAGGGAATATTCCCTTTAAAAATTTTGTGCATACTATGATGCAATATGTGAAAATATACTAAGATGTAGGCTATAAATAAGTATATTTCAAAAATTTTATTCTTAAAATTCTTTAAAAATCCTAATTTCTATAAACAAGTAAAAATATCTTTAAATTATGGAATAAATCTATTAAAAGTATAACTCCTTTATTTGAGGGAAAAGTTTTAACAGCAGAAATATGATCATCATCTTGTTTATTACAACTTTATGATTTATCTCTTTTTATTATACCCATTTTAGAATAAGGAACAGAGATTATGTGACTTGAACACAATTTGCAAAGGTCAGAGAAGGTACTCAGATACATTCTTTTCTAACTTAAAAGGACTTTTTCTACAATTTATAAATCCCAAAAAGTTTAGACTTTAAAAAATGTGAATGCTAATAAGCCCTACCCTGAATTATTATGTAAAGAATGCCTATGATCATTTATGTCCTGGCGGATTTAATATGATTCAGTTTATCATTTTTTTGTCTGCATTATAAATTATAAAGCATCACAGAAAATACTCATTTGTTCTGGTAATGACAAAATTATGAGGCATTTTCTGGTACATTATAAATTATGTGTATTTCTGCACATGTATGTGAACGTATGTGTCCATCCAGTCACAGTGGGCTTGTAGATAGACAGAAACCCTGACAGATTTTTCTTTATAAGGAAAGGGTTCTGTGAGGGCAGCGCTGAGCAAAAGGGAGATAAGAAATAAATCGAGGTGGAATTGTCAATAGAGACAACTTTCTAAGACTTCATCTGCTTCTCAAAGATTCTTTCTATTTTAATGACAGTAATGTCTACCAACTGCTCACTCTGTATTGAGCCCTTTAGTAAGCACTTAGTAACGTATTTAACTCATTCAACAATCCTCGAAGTAGGAGCTGCCATTAGCAATTCCATGTTACATGTGGAGAAATTGAAGAAACAAGAGACTGAGATATTTAACCAAAGTTACACAGTAAGTGTCAGAGGTAAGATTTGAACCTTCAAATAGCCCAACTCTTGGCCACCATGATATGTTGCCTTTGTATGGTCAGAGGAAATGGAAAACTCAAAGAATCTGGCAATCCAGGACATAGTGATCTCCTTGGGGAGGACATACTGAAGAAATGATCAGATAATTATCTAAAACTCATTAGATAATTAGGAAAGATGGTCAATACCATCAAGTTCAAATTTAGAAGAAATATTTATTATTCTATACATTTTACAGATTTTTAAGAATCTCTCTCTTTTGTTTTCTCACACAGGGAATTTGTGATCTTATAAACCTAAGAGTCCTAAATATAGCTGGAAATATTATTCAGATATTTCCACCAGGAGTAAGTAGAGTCAACTTCTATTATAATTGAAAAATAATTTTGTTTATGCTACTGGGATTTAAAAATATGGACAGCCAGTATAACCTGTAATAATTGGAATCTTGAGTTATACAAATGACTCAACTATTTTTTTTCCTAGAATTTCAAAACTTTTTCTTTCCCATTCCTTCCTTTGTGTTCTGTGTCTGCTGAACTTGTTTGAACTAAGTGAACCCTGCTATCATAAACATTTTAATGTATTTGTTATGGTTGGTGTTTTTTGTTATTATGTACTGCTTTTGGTCACCTCAGAGTTTTTGAAAATATTGTTTTCCAGAGCATACATTTTTATCCCTTTTAAAGAATCCAGAGGTGACACTTCTATTACTTGTTTTTAAGGCATAAGCAATGAAAATGCACTTTTTTGTCCATTTGGAAATGAATTTTGACTTTGCTGAGAAGCAGGTGGTCTGGACAAATTCTGTCTTTTAAGAAAGAAGTGGCAGTTTTTCATGTCACATTTTTATATCCTAGTGAATGCTTCTACATGCAAGGTGATAACTAGAGGCCCATCAGTCCAGAAAGTATTCAGTAAATAGTTGTTGGTCTATTAATTACTTTTTCTGATTTATCAACTCCAAATTGAGATTTTAGTCTTGTTTTGACCCTTAGATCCTTTGCATGTGGTTTTCCAGTTCTCCAAGCACTATTATTGAAGAGGCTTCTTTTTCCCCATTGTATGTTTTTGGCTTTTTTTCTGTCAAAAATTGGTTGTCAATATATATATGGGTTTACTTCTGGGCTCTCAATTCTGTTCCATTGTTCTATGTGTCTGTTTTTCTGCCATATCATCCTGATTTAATTATTGTAGCTTTGTAGTGTAATTGAAAGTCAGGGAGTGTGATACCTTTGGCTTATGTTTTCTCCTTAAGATTGCTTTAGCAGTTCAGGGTCTTTTGTGTTTCTGTACAAATTTGATTACATTTTTGGTGATTTTTCTCTTTAATAATTTGAATATTTAATTGCACTGTCTCTTATCACATAGCGTTTCTGCTGAAAAATCTGACGATACTCTAATGGTATTTCTTTTGCTGGTTACTGTTTTCTTCCCCTGGTTGCCTTAGGAACTCTACTTTGTGTTAATTTTTCAGTTTCAACGTTATATGCCTTGGTGAATGCTTTTTTTGCATTGAGGTCATTAGGTGTTCTGTTAGCTTCTTGAATTTGAGGATCCAGATTTTTCCATGGGTTTGGAAAGTGCTTGTTGATTATTTGTTTAAGTGCTATTTCCTTTTTAATTTTAGAAATAATTAAAATCATAGAAACCATTTAATACTTTCTGCCTTGGATTCCAAAAAGTTCAGAACAAAATAAATTACAGTTTAGAATTACCTTTTTCTGTATATTTCAACTCTAATTTTTTGGCCTTAATTTATAATTTTCTATTATAAACCGCCCAATGTTCTTGAAAGATAATTTAGATTATATTAAAATACAAACCAAAACAAAAATAGAAGCCTAAGCTCTCACTGAGAAGGTATTCCAAAGACCACCAAAGCTTTCTGTATAAGATTGCAGAGTATTTCAGAACATTTTATTTGTAATCAGCAGTGATGGTAGCAGGGAGGAGGATCAATTTTCTCATTATTCCTACTATTTCTGTTAGATGAGCATCAAAGAAATTTATAGAAAACTGCCTGCTATTCTATACATTTATCTTTCTCTTAATTTCTTCCTCCAATGCCCATGTACAGAAAATAATACTGTAGTGTACAGAGAAGGCATAATGGTTAGATAGGTATAAGTATTAGTGACATTAAAGGCAGAAGTTTCTAGAAGATAATAAGGGGAAAAATCAATTCTGTGTCAAGAAGACAACTACCCAGAAGTTTCAGGGAACTAGGCCCAGAAAATAATATTTTTATTTGTTAGGACCAAGCAGTTTTTCTTTAGGAAATTATGGCAAAAATTTACATCAACTAGAGTTCTATGATTAGAAGCAGAACCAACAAGGATAGGCAAAAGCCGTATAAGAGGGGTACTCTTCGGTCTGATATACTCAAGATTGTTAGTCAGAGTTTCATCTACCTAGGTCATAGATACTTGCTGGAAAGAATAATATGCCAAGGGGAATATGTAAAAGTTATTATATGAAAATGAACAATGATAACTAATTCTTTGAAAAGTATATGGTTGGTTTTGTGGTAAGCACTTTCAAAGTATCATGTTATTTAAAACTCATTATAGCTCTATTTGCCAGGTACTATTACTGTTCCCATTTTACAGATGAGAAAACTGAGGGGTGGGGAAAAGATTAAGATACCTTGCTTGACATTTTATATTAGAGTGAAAATGTCAGCCTAGATCACTTCAAAACCAAGTCAAACTTAGTTACTAGTAGTACTTTCAGAAATATACCATGCTTGATTATTGTGTATTGTTTCTGAGTGTTTGTGGTGACTGTATGTTCTTTGAATTATTGTGGAGGCCTTGGCCAAGTTTAACTGCCCGGGTAAAAGCCTGATCTCTGAACTTTCTTTCCTCTGCTGGGTGGCCTCCTGGGCTCTGATGGGCTCTGGCTTACTTTAGAATACTGAGGTCAGGGCTCCCGGAAATGTGGGTTTAGAACTAAAATCACAGGTTTATTGGAGAGGAGTTGAGATTAGTAGTTGACTTTGAGAGCTCTTGCTGGAACAGACTTTTTATGACTTGTAATTCAGAGAACAGTTGGTAGTATCTGGAGGCCCCCCTACAAAAGGAAACCCTAACCTTACTTTTGAGAGGAAGAAAGGATACTGGGGTTGGAGAGTATTTTCTGACACCATATCTGAGAGTCTGTGACTGGTATTTTGGGATTAAAGGGGAACTTCAAAGAAATTGCAGGTGTGGCTTTCTAGGAAGATATGCTAAAGAGAGATCAGAGCTATAAATCAAGTAAATAATCCCAAATAGAAGACACTGGGTTTGTAGAAGGCTTAGATGACCAAACTATGCAATCAGTGCGAAGCAGCCAACTCAGGTGGGAAGACAGTAGGTGGCATTGCGGAAAGCTTGAGTATGTCACTGTGGGGAGACCAAGCTTTCTGATATCACAGTTCTTTGTTTTAGAATACAAAAGTTTGCTTACTTTCACTTTCTTATGCTTGCCACTAGGGAGTTGGTGCTAATCTATTAAAACAATTTGATGGCTAGATTTTCCCAGGTGTTTAGGCCTGAGACGTCTTCCATGCACATGTCTCCCAGGAATGACAGCTGCATCGTCACTCACGCAACTCTGATAAACACGTGTAGTTAAAAGTAATCCATTTCTATGTAATATTGGTTACATTGATATTTCTTTTTTTTTCTTTTGCATTAATGGAAGAAACATGATGGGTGACAACAGCAGACAGATCTGGAGTCAGACAAACCTGGGCTGAATTCTGGCTCTGACACTTACAATTGATTTCTTATGATTCCTGCAGATAGCAGCCCATTGCAAGAGATCCCTGAATTGGCCTTAGACGAAGACAGGTTTTTCTTGGTGGATTTACAAGTTAGCTTTCCAAGGGAAATGTGGTGAGTCAAATTTTGGTAGTGAGTTCCTTTTTAGGTCATAATAGAAGGAGAACGTAGTGTGCTGTCTTCATTGGAGGCAGCATTGCGTAGTAAAAGACACAGGAACTTTTGTGCAATGTATTTGAATTCCAGCTTCGCAACTTCCTAGTTGTGTGATTATGGAGAGGTTTTCTGGAGCCTTGAACTTCAGTTCTTTTATCTAAAAAATGGATATTAATGGATATAATGGATATTAATGGATAAAAATGGATATAATACAAATGATGCTGGCTGCGGTCATAATTAAACTAGCAAATATAGATCACCAGAAACATATCTTGTGCTTTATATATTGTGTTAGCCCAATTCCTGTCTCTGTCTCTCACCATCAGAGCACAGCATGTTTCCATACCCCGTACACACTATGGCAGTGGTGGGGGACCGCCACCATGATGGTAAGGCTGAGAGAAGTTGTGCTAGAAGATGTCATGATTGCTTCCTCTCCAACTTCTTTTCCTAAGTTATTTCTTACACGTCTAGGATCGCCCTGGGGTAATCTGACCCAGACTGTGAGAGAATAAATGGTGAAGGAATAATAAATGGAAAAGAATCTATAAGTGCCTGAGGAGTATTGTTGGAAAACTAATTAATATTATCAATTTTTTAACTTTATGGAAGGAAGAGTAATTTTGGTTCATATCATTGGATGAAAGATACACTCTGAAAAGCAAAAACACATAACATAACATAATACATGTGGCTATGTGTAACTTTAGAGCGGAAGAGGCTACTCCATGAAATTATTTTACAGCACTCCCATATAGTTTTTATCCAGGTATTTCCTGCTTTAAAGTACAGGTTCTGCTGAACGCCCCCTGGGGAGTAACACATAGTCAGTCCAGTCCTGACTGTCCTCATATAAAAAGAACAAAGGAGCTTATGCTGTCTTGAAGTAAGCTGAGCACTGCCAAACAAGCACTGTCTTTCTTTTTCTTTTCTATTGAGTTTATTGGGGTGACATTGGTTAGTTATGTAGGTTTCAGGTGTACAGTTATATACTACACCGTTTGTATATTGTGTTGTGTATTCACCAGCCCAAGTCAAGTCCCCTTCCATCACCATTCACTGCGCCCCTCCACCTTTACCGTCTGACAGTCACCATACTGTTTGTGTCTGTGAAGTTTTTTCCCTTAATCCCTTTAACTTTTTCACCGAGGCCCACAACCACCCTCCCTTCTGACAACAGTCAGTCTGTTCTCCATGAGTCTATTTTTATTTTGTTTGTTAGTTTATTTTGTTCACTTGCATATGAGTGAAATTATAGAGCACTTGTCTTTCTCTGACTGGCTTATTTCACTTAGCATAATGTTCTCCAGGTCCATCCATACTGTTGCAAAGGGTAAGATTTCCTTCTTTTTTATGATCTAGTAGTATTCCATTGTGTAAATGTACCCCAGCTTTTTTAGCCACTCGTATACTGATGGGCACTTGGGGTGCTTCAAAATCTTGGCTGTTGGAAATAACACTGCAATGAACATGGGGGTGCATATATTCTTTCAAATTAGTGTGTCAGGTTTCCTCTGATATATTGCCAGAAGTGGAATCACTGGGTCACAAGGCAGTTCCATTTTTAATCTTTGGAGGTATCTCCATACTGCTTTCCACAGTGGCTACAGCAATCTGTATTCCTACCAACAGCGTATAAAGGTTTGCTTTTTTATTAAAACTGTTTTTCAATTACAGTTGTCCCAATATTTCCCCATTTCCTCTCCCTTACCCCACTCCTCACTCTCCTTCATTCAGTCCCCACCCTGATGTCCATCACCATGAGTCCTTTATACATGTTCCTTGACTAGACACTGCCCCTTCTTACCCCCATTTTCCCTCTCCCCTTTCCCCTCTGGTCACCATCAGTTTGTTCTGCTTTTATCCACATCCTCACCAACACTTGTTTTTTGTTGATTTATTGATGATAGACATTCTGACAGGTGTGAGGTGATATCTCATTGTGGTTTAAATTTGTATTCTCTCATGATTAGTGATGTTAAGTATCTTTCATATGTCCATTGACCATCTGTATGACCTCTTTTAAGTGTCTATTCAGGTCCTTCACCCATCTTTTAATTGGATTGTTTGATTTTTTTGGTTTTGAGTTTTGTTAGTTCTTCATTAATTTTGGATATTAATCCTGAATCATATGTATCAATGGTGATATGTTCACCCATTCAGTTGGTTGTATTTTCATTTTTTATTGTTTCTTTTGTTGTGCAAAAACATTTTAGTGTGATGTAGACCCATTTGTTTTTCTTTTGTTTCACTTGCCCGAGGAGATATTATCAGAAATATATAATATAACTTGCCCGGGAATATTATCAGAAAAAAATATTGCTATGAGAAATGTTTGAGATATTACTGCCTATGTTTTTTTCTAGGATTTTTATGGTTTTGAATCTTACATTTCAGTCTTCAATCCATTTTGAATTTATTCTTGTATATGGTGTAAGTAGATGGTCTACTTTCATTTTTTTGGACATATCTGTCCAGTGTTTCCAACACCATTTATTGAGTAGACTATTTTACCCTATTGTATGTTTTTATTTCCTTTGTTGAATATTAATTGACCATAACAGCGTGGGTTTATTTCTGAACTCTCTATTCTGTTCCATTGATCTATATATCTGTTTTTATGTAAGTACCATGCTGTTTTGATTACTATGGACTTGTAGTGTGTTTGATATCAGGTAGTGTGATACCTCAACTTTGTTCTTCTTTCTCAAGATTGCTGAGGTTATTTAGGGTCTTTTGTGGTTCCATATAAATTTTTGGACTGTTTATTCTAGATCTGTGAAATATGCCATTGGTATCTTAATAGGAGTTGCATAGATTCTATAAATTGATTTGATAGTATGGACATTTTAATGATCTTGATTATTCTAATTCACTTATTTATATCTTCCTCAACTTCTTTCTTCAGTGTCTTATAGTTTTCTTAGTACAAGTCTTTTACTCTCTTGGTTAAATTTATTCCTAGGTACTTTATTTTTTTTGCAACAGTTAATTGGTATTGTTTTCTTACTTTCTCTTTCTGATAGCTCATTAATGGTATATAAAAATATCATTGATTTCTGAATATCTACTTTATATTCTGCTACTATGCTGAATTCATTGATTAGATCAAGTAGTTTTTTGGTAGGGCCTAAAGGATTTTCTGTGTACAATATCATGTTGTCTGAGAATAATGACAATTTTACTTCCTCTTTTCTAATTTGGATTCCTTTTATTTTTTCTTCTTGTCTGATCACTGTGTCTAGGACTTCTGGTGCTGTGTTGAATAAGAGTGGTTAAAGTGAATGTCCCCGTCTTGTTCCTGGTCTTAACAGAAATGCTTTTAGTTTTTGCCCACCGAGTATGATATTGGCAGTAGGTTCTTTGTATAAGACTTTTATTGTGTTGAGATATGCTCCCTCTATTCCCACTTTGGTGAGTGTTTTTATCATAAATGGGTGCTGGATTTTATCAAATGCTTTTCTGCATCTATTGATATGATCATGTGATTTTTGTCTCATTTTTTGTATGTGATGTATCACATTTATTGATTTGTGAATATTGTACCATCCTTGCATCTCTAGAATAAATCCCACTTGATCATGGTGTATGATGTTTTCAATGTGTTTCTGGATCTGGTTTGCTAATATTTTGTTAAGGATTTTAGCATCTATGTTCATCAGAGATATTGGCCTGTAATTTTCTTTCTTTGTTGTGTCTTTACCCTAGTTTTGGAATTAGGATAATACTGGCCTAGTAAAAACAGTGTGGGAGTCTTCCCTCTTCTTGAATTTTTTGGGTGATTTGAGACTGATAGGTGTTAGTTCGTTTTTGAATGGTTGGCAAAATTTGCCTGTGAAGCTGTCTGGTCTAGGGCTTTTGCATGCTGGGAATTTTTTGAATAGTGCTTCAATTTCATTAGTTGTTATCAGCTTTTTCAGGTTTTCTGCTACTTCCTGATTCAGTTTTGGAAGATTGTGTGTTTCTAGAAATGTATCTATTTCTCTCAGGCTGTCCATTGTCTTGATATAGAGTTGTTCATATTACTTTCTTACAATCTTTTGTATTTCTGTGGTATCAGTTATTTCTCCTCTTTTATTTGTGACTTTATTTATTTGGGTCCTCACGTTTTTTTGTGAAGAGGCTTGTTAAAGATTTTCCAATTCAGTTTATCTATTCAAAGAACCAGCTCCTGGATTCATTGATCCTTTAATTGCTTTTTTAGTCAATATTTTATTTATTTCTTCTCTGATCATAGTTATTTCCTTCCTTCTACTCATTCTAGGCTTTGTTTGCTGTTGTTTTTCTAGTTCTTTTAGGTGTATGGTTAGGTTGTTTGTTTGAGATTTTTCTATCTTCTTCAGATAAGCCAGTAATACTATGAATTTCCCTCTCAAGACTGCTTTTGCTGTGTCCCATAGGTTTTTGGGTTGTTGTGAGTTTTCATTTGTTGCCAGGTACTTTTTGGTTTCTTTCTTGATTTCATTGTTAATCTATTCATTATTTAATAATATGTTATTTAGCCTCCATGTATTTGAATGTTTTTGAGGTTTTTTTTTTTTTTTGTGTGTGTGTGTGTGTGTGTGGTTGATTTCTAGTTTCAAGGCATTGTGATACAAGAAAACGTTTGACATGATTTCAATTTTCTCGAATTCAATAAGGCCTATTTTCTGTTCTACCATGTAGTCTATCTTTGAGAATGATCCATGTGCGTTTGAGAAGAATGTGTATTCTGCTTTTTTGAGGTGAAATGTTCTGAAAATATCAATTAAATCCATAAAAGTATGGAACACTTCACAAATTTGCATGTCACACTTGTGCAGGGGCCATGATAATCTTCTTTGTATGATTCCAATTTTAGCATGTGTACTGCTGTGGTGAGCACTGTTCCCCAAATTCTTGGGTTTTTGTGTGTGTGTGGTTTTTTTTTTTACTTTCTTTTAGCCACTATGTATCTTGTGTGATTTTCTTTGGTTAAGGTGTGTAAGCCAAAATTATTTTTAGACTGTTAAAAAGAATACAATTCATTGATTTCAGCAAAAATAAGCTGCAGCCTTGGAGATACAGATTTAGGTGGCAACCCAAATTGAGTTCCACTGAGACAAAGGGGAAGTTGTCATTTATAACAAAAGTTCCTTCCCAGATTCTCATTACATCTGTTTTGTGCATGAAATGTCTACAAATTGTGCAGCTCTGATTGGACAGGGCTGGTCTCAGTCTATTGGTAGAAATAATAAACTCTTGTTTCCCTTCTGTGATTAACTCAGATGCTGTAAACAAGCAGGCATAGTATAGGAAGCTGAGAGTTCAGCCTGAGGTTCTTCCTGGTATACAGAATGCGTAGGAAGCTGCAGTCAGAAAATGGCCACCAGACTCTTATTATCTACAAAATTTGGGCCCTTAGTTGACCATGGGTTGTCCATATCAGCAGATAAATGTTTTCTCAGGGTTCAAAGCAAGTCAATCTTTCTTAGTATCTAGAGGTACATTGCCTTTGACATTAATGAAAATGTTTCTGGTTGTTGAATCCTTGAGTCATAAGCCATTTCCCTCTCAAACTACTAAATAGATGATTCCATTTTATTCTGTACTTTGATAATATGGACAAACCCGAGACCAAAATATTCAAAGAAGAAAAATGTTCAAAACCCTGAGGTAAAGAATGCTTGGAAAGAAAGCTAATGTTGCCAGAATGGAGAGAGAATAAAGAGTGTGAGAGGATGTGTAACTACCGGGAGGTGACATCAAATAGGTAGTTCCAGGTCCACTCATAACCAAATCCTGTTTGTGGATGCGAAGGCTTTGCATTTTATTTTGAGTGAGATGAGAGCCACTGGGTGGTTTTGAGCAATAGAAGTGATGTATTCTGATTTGCACTCTAAGGAGATTGCAGTATTGGAGGTGGCACTTACAGGGCAGAGTAGATGCAGAGGCCTGTTCAGCTACTGGTGCTCAGATAGTTCAAGGGCAGAGGTGGTATCTAAAGCAGGTATGGGATAGGGATTGTGAGAAGATACGTATAAGTCCTCCAAGATTAGTTGCTGTTTTTACAGTGAGACCTGAATATGATGCTGGAGCCACTATCCCATTAGCTTTAACACCCAGCACACTGAAGTCAGGGAGGGGGCTGGGCTTTAGAGCCTTCAGGGCTTCTCCGTGTGTGTGTGTGTGTGTGTGTGTGTGTGTGTAGAGCCTGGAAGTTCAGTTTTCTCCTTCCCTCCAGGTTCTCTTGGTGTCCTTTCTTCCATTACGTCTAAGGGTCTTCTGTTGATAAGTGTCCAGCTGATACTGAACACTTCTGACTCAAGGTCACTTTCTATTTCCCTTTTATTCATATAGGGCATGTGGGAGGGATCTTCAGAGCAGATTTCTTGGCTTTCTTATATTCAAAGGACACTTTCAGCTTAATCACTCCACAATTCTGTTTAGACATCAAGCTATACATTTTCTTGAATTTCTTATTGGTCACAATTCTTATTCATGTCCTTTTAAAAAATAATTGTTAACTAATATATTTTTTGGCTGCCATACCCCCATACTTAAAATTTCACCCTCCACACAAGTTGACCTTTAGCTTATTTAGAAATTCCAATTCTTGCTAAAAGGTAACCCTGTGAGCTTTGAGATGGTCTGAAGGGTACATGATACTCTTCATTGCTATAGCTTATTCATCAGTTCTATTTTTGAGTCCATGTAAAATCCCAGTTTCCTTTCCTTTTTTTATATTAACAATGTTCTGCTGTTAAAATACTAAAGCAGAATATGTCCTAAATAAAGCATTTTTAATATAACTTTATTGAATTATAGAGCCTCAGAAGTGAAGTTTGTTATTTTGTTGTGAAATAAGGTTTTTATTTTGTTTTCAAAGTTTCGGGATCTGAAGCTGAGGGAATTCTACTGTGAGGAGAACCCACTCTTCCTGAAGCAGCCTGTCAGGGCTGCGATGAAGCAGGATGTCTGGAGTCTGCAGGTGAGACCTTCTATCACCCACGCAGCTCTCCGCTAAAGCCCTGATTTAAGTTTTAAAGAGTTTTCTTTTAAAGCATTCCAACCTCATCAGCAAGTGATTGATGTCGCCCTAGTCTACTGGAGATGTGAATCCTGGACTTAATCTCTTTGACTTGCTTATAGAATCCAATGTCTCTCTGCCCTCTTTTTAAGGATTTTTAAGTTGAATTTATTTGGGTGACATTGGTTAATAAAATTATATAGGTTTCAGGTGTACAATTCTATAATACATCCTCTGTATACTGTATTGTGTGTTCACCTTCCCAAGTCTAGTCTCCTTCCATCACCATTTATCCCCCATTTACCCTCTTCTACTTTCTCCCACCCCCCTTTCCCTCTTATAATCACCACATTGTCTTTTGAATTTTCTTTTTCTTTGCCTATCCCTTTTTCACTTCACCCCATTCCTATTGGATGAATGATTATGATCCAGAAATCATGTTCACTTTAGTCAAATAACTTGGTGATATTAAAAGAAGGAATAGGAAGCCCTGGCTGGGTAGCTCAGTTGGTTAGAGCATTATCCTAATGCACCAAGGTGGTGGGTTCAATCCCTGGTCAGAGCACATATAGGAATCAACCAATGAATGCATAAATCAGTGGAACAACGAATTGATGTTTCTCTCTTTTTCTCTTCACCTTTCTCTCTCTTTCTAAAATTAATCAATAAAAATTTTCTTAAATAAAAATAATAAAAAAGGAATTGGAAAGCATATTAGGGGACTCTCTCTGTGGGTCTTTTGGTAATAGACAAGCTAACCTTTGCAGATCTTTCCACAGTTGAGTATGTCTCCATCATAAACTTGAACTTCTCAGGTCCTTTTAAGGCTATAAGTGAACATTCAGGATTATCTTAAGACTTTCAAGAATCATGTAGGATTCAAGTTTCCTAGATTCAGGAAACAACCAATTTTGTTGAATGGTTTAGTTTTTTTTCTATAAATAACATTTTCCCTTGTTGCATAGATTCCATATGCTCAATACAGAGAACTAGAAAATACAGATGAACAAGAAAGAAAATTTCAATGTTATACTGATTAAAAGAAAAGTTCATTACAAAAGCATACAAACTTATTTAGAGAAATTAGAACAAAAGCAATGGAAGTTGATAAGATTACTTAGAAACCCAATATGCTGAGATATTACCATTATTCTCCCTGACATTTATTCTGCTAGTACTTTCCATGCATCCAGAAGTTTTTTTAAATTAAAGATGAATTTAGATGCCACATACTATTTGAGACTTGTTCTCTTTTCCTCAACCTGTTGTGAATATCTTTCCAATTGATAAAAGAAATAAATCTTTGATCTCTTTTTAATGAATATGTAATATTCTGGTATATTACAACATAATGTTTTTAACTACTTTCCTGCTGTTGGCTGTTTTGATTACTAATAATTTTCTGGCTTTTTGGCCTTTATAGAGAAGGCTACAATGACCATCCTTGTAGCAAACTTCTCCTCTGCATGGTGTCCCTATGAGTGAAATTGCTTTCTCAAAAATTGTCATTTTTAAAAAGTTTGGCTAGCTCTTTTAAAATTCCCTTCCAGAGAGCCAATCTATATTTCCACAAACAATATTATTTTCTACTCTTGTGTGAAAAAAATCCTATTTGATATTTAATTGTTAATGATTTTGGAAACTACAGGGATTAATTTGTTTAATACCTTATAATGTATTTGTTCTCTTTGAATCAAGCATTTTAGAATAATAATAACAATAATAAAAGCTAACATCTGTTAAGCTTACTACGAGCAAGGCGTTGTTGTAAGCACTTAACAGAAATGGATTAATTTAACCACCTAATGACCCTAAAAAGGTGGGTATCATTATTGTTGCCCTTTTATAGATAAACTAAGCCCCAAAGAGGTTACGTAATTTGTCCAGGGCCACAGAGCTACTTAAGTGTTGGAAATACAGTGCCAACCAACCTAAGCAGCGGGGCTCCTGACTCCTTGCAGCAGAATCACCTCGAAAAGGGGCTGCCTGGGGTGAGGGAAAAGGAAACAGCTGGGGGGGGGTCGGGATGGGGAGGGTCCCTGGTTGAAGGAGGTTCTGGGTTGCAGACGGGGCTGGAGGTGTCCGTGGTCTTACGAGGGCACTTTTGAAGGCAAGAGTAATTCGGGCACTTTTTAAAGCATGTCTAAGAATTTTTCTTAGAAAGGTAACACATTTGTTATACATTTCATATTTGTACTTAAAGTAAAAGTTATTTCTACTGGACATTTGCTTAACATTGCTGATTAACTATTGCATACTTGGACTGTCAAAGAATTATAGAGCTTTGATTCAAGATAGTCTTGGTTAAGATTTTTAAACATTTTTATTCACCTCAGAGATTTATGAACTAAATTTTAATGTTGATAGCTAGATTATGACTAAATATTAACCAGAATATTCTGTATTAGTAGATACGAGGTTAAGAGTTTTACCCATGTTATCTAATTTAATTCTTTGAACTCTATAAGATGGCATTGGATAAACATCCCTGTTTTATTGGTGAGGTATCCGAGATAGAGAAGCCAGGACTTGTCCAAAGAGAGTTACACAGCGAATAAGTCATAGAGCCTGGATTTGCACCTCTTTGGCTGGGTCTGATGCAGAGTATTTGCTCTTTCTTAAAATTTTATTTTTAAATTACAGTTTGCATTCGGTATTATTTTGTATTAGTTTCAGGTGTATAGCACAGTGATTAGACAATTATATACCTTGCAAAGCGGACCCTGTGATATTTCAAGTACCCACCTGGCACCGTACAGTTATTACAGTATTATTGACTCCATTCCCTATGCTGTACTTTACAGCCCTGGGACTATTTTGTGACTACCAATTTTTAGTTCTTAATGCTTTCACCTTCTTCACGCATCCCTCCAAGCCCCTTACCCCCGGCTACCACCAGTCTGTTCTCTGTGTCTTTGTTCTTGGTGCTCTCTAGGTTTTAGTGTCTGTCCTGCGCAGAGTGTCAGTATCACTTGACCATAGTTCTAAATTGATCATTTCTTCCAAGGACTCATATTTGTTTTAAAATTTTATGTATTTTATATCTATATAAATATAATTTATATATAGATAGTTTTATATTTCAAATGAAATCATTATATGTAAGGAAAAATAAAAGAATACATCTGAAACCAATTTTAGCCTATCACGGTTTAAACATAGGCATAATCTCTGACCTACATGTACTTAGCTAACAAATATTCTAACAAAATAACAAATGAACTATTCAAAAGGAACATTTTTTTTGGTTCATAAAAGATTTCTTAACTCTTGAATAACACTGGAGTTAGGCTACCATTAAGTTGTATATTCTCAAAAACTATGTCACTTGTATCTTTAAAAGATGTCTTAAAAGATACTGGCAAATACACACACACACACACACACACACACGCATGCACATTTCCAAGCAATAACTTTATATGTCAATGGTATATCTTCCAGATATACCAAGTGCAACAGACATGTTTGGTTCCAAAAATCATAAAAAGGGAATTGTGTGAACTGTGACATATTTATAGGTCTCATGTATTTCAGCAAATTCTTCTACTATTTGATGGGCATGAATCTTTTATTAGTTTTCTGAAGCTTTGTAGTGAGACCTAAACTTTAACTTGTGTAGCTAAATAAAAACCCTCAAAATCAATGTTTTACTCAGAATTCCAAGCTATGCTCCATGTAAGTAGGCAAAGAAAGGGTGATAATAGATGTGTGATTTAGTAGTCCTGGGAATATTAGTGTGAAAAGGTAATTTTTTCACAAAGAATGACCTCAGTTCTCTACTGTATTTTGCCATGTATAATGTGCACTCATGTTTTTGTGCTCATTATACCCGGGATTATTATACCCATCATTATACCCACGTATAATATGAATCCTCATTTTTCCCTCAAAAATTTGGGTAAAAAACTTCACATTATACATGGCAAAATATGGTAACCAGCCAGGAAAATGAGCATCAGTGGGTAGGAGGTTGTGCTTTTGAAGGATCAGACGTTTAAGGAGCCCGTGCTCAGAGCTGTTCGCTGTATAAAGACAGCTCTCCCAGACGCTTCCTAAGTGGAAGGGAGAGAGTGATAAAAAATGGGGAAAGAGCAATCTATAATATTTTATTGTTATTTTTAAAAGCTTTTAATTGGGTTGAATGAGTGAAAGATTATCTATGTACATATGTAGGTATTCCCAAAGATTCCTCTCAAAGCCTGGTGTGGACTACTTTAATACCACTGGAAAATCCTTCACTTTGGCCAGAAAAAAAGTTCCACACACTTACTAAAATTCACATAGTGCTTGTGTAACATTTATACAGGACTTGTAGGCTACTGTCACATGGCGGGGGGCACTTAGTGGAGTAAATCAGATGTTTGTTTTGTTTCCTTGGTCAGTGAAGATTTAAGCATTATACAGTTGTATTAAGCATTTTACTTGACGATGTTAACAGTTATGATGAAATTCAGCTTATATATATTTCCCCACCACCTCTTTTATTATTTAATATTGTAATATTATTATTACCTTAAATGAAGTTTCTGGATATGCCTGTGTGGATGAGTTTAATACAGACTGAATTCAGAGATTTGGTTAATATTGGTAAGTCAGTGTTCTTTACCAATATGGCTCCGTTCAGGTACTCAAAGCAGCAGGTGATTTAGACTGATGCTTCTGAAACCTTAACTTGCAAAGGGATTACCTGAGGAACTTTGTTAACTGCAGATTCTGATTCCGGCGGTCTGGAGTGCATCTGGGAGTCTGAATCTTCATTAAGCTCCCAGGTGATATGGGTTCTACTGGTCCATGACCCACGATTTTCATAGTAAGGATTTAGACTTCAGTAAATACGGCAGACTCAATTTTCTAGTTCAGGCTAAATGTTTGTACAGTCTGTGCTTATTGTAATGAGGTACGAAATTTGAACTAAAGTGTATCTAATAATGTAAATTTATTATAACTTGGACTCATGTCTGTAAAAGACATGGAACTATTAAAATGAAAATAAACTCCTTTTCTTACATTGTTGAAAACTAAACTTATTTACAATACTAGTCATTGACAATATTATATATATATGAAAATTAATTTAACAGACACTGTGAGGAATAAGCCAAAAATATAAATTAGTGAAATGGCAATTAATGTAATATAAAAGTTATTTGGAAATTATCTGAAGAATCATATTTTTTTAAATCTAGGAAATAACATCAAGATTTATAATGAACCAGCTAGCAGAAAATAATCCTTTCCTAATGCAAGCCATAGAAGGGTACCCAGAGGTCAGGAACACACTCTCTAAGGGAAGAGAATGCGCAATATGTGGAAAGTTATTTTTAAGCATATGGATGGAATGTGTTGAATTTGTTTCTCCATCAAAGGTAAAGGGTGGTTTTTGCATGAGTATGAACATAAGACCTCCTCTTATTCTTTGTTCTTATCTAAATCAACCAATTCTATTTAGGTTTGTATATAAGAATTGATTTCTATGATAGCATAATGATTTTTCATAGCTTTATTGAAATATAATTGACACACAATATTATGTAAATTACAGTGTAAAGCATGTTGGTTAAATATATTTATAAATTGCAAAGTCACTATTATCAAAGTCTTAGCTACCACCTCTGTCCCATCATAGTTATTTATTTCATTTTTATGGTGAGAACACTCAAGACCTCCTATCTTAGTAACATTCAAATATATGATATGACATTATTACTTACAATCATCATACTGTGCATTGCATGCCCAAACTTGTTAATCTTATATAACTGGAAGTTTGTACCTTTTGAACATTTCCCCCATCCTGACCCCTGGTAACCAATACTTTACTATTTCTCTGAGTTGGTCTATTTTGGATTCTAAATAGAGGTGATATCATGCAGTATTTGTCTTTATCTGACTTATTTCAGCTAACGTAATGCCCTTAAGATCCATCTAAGTTGTTGTAAATGGAAGGATGTCCTTCTTTCTCATGGCTGAATAGTATTCCCTGGTGTAAATACCACATTGTCTTTATTCATTCATTTGTTGACAGACACTTAGATTGTTTTCGTATCTTGGCTATTGTAAGTAATGCTGCAATGAACGTGAGATACAGGATCCTGATTTCAATTTTTTGATCTTTACTCAGAAGTGGGGTGGCTGGGTAATATTTTTTAGTTTGATGAGGTAAAGAAAGAAGCCGATGTGAGATGGGAATTGCTCTTGTGTGTGAGGTTGAAAATTAATTCCAAAATCTATTTATTAGTTTATTATGTCTGCGTGAATTGTAAAAACAACAACAAAAAAGTGCCATAAAAATACGGCATGTGTTAAAAACATGAGAGTTAAAAAATTAAGACAACATCTTGATGTGAATTTTTGCTAATGAAAGAAAATGTTCAAATATTGAAGAAAGACATGATCACACTGATAAAGCGCATTGAGTACCAAGCAGAATAAACAAGACCTAGACACACCCATGCCTAGGCACATCTTGGTAAAACTGCTACTACCAAAGAAAAGCTCTTAAGAGCTAAAGATGAAATTTTGAGAAAATATATCACCTACAAAAAATGACAATGAACTAAAAGCAGATGGAAAAAATGTATATTATTATTAAAGCCATAAAAGATAATGGCTCAGAATCTAGAATTATATATGCCTATATATATTGTTAGGCAAAAGCCACATGAGTGTCAGAAAATTGTTAAGAAGAAACTTTAGAAAGGAAACTTGTTATGCTTTGAGATAACCATTGGTTCTAACCTTATTAAAACAACTTTTAAGAAATCAAAAGTTACCTTGAGACAAATCAAAATGAACAGACAACCATTCAAAATCTATGGGATACAGCGAAAGCAGTTCTAACAGGAAAATTCATAGCAGTACAGGCCTATTTCAAGAAGCAAGAAAAACTTCAAATATAAAATATAATCCTGCACCTAAAAGAACTAGAAAAAGAACAACAAACAAAGCCCAATGTAAGTAGAAGGAAGGAAATAATAAAGATTAGAATGGAAATAAATGACATAAGAAATTTTAAAAAACAATACAAAATATCAATGAAAACAAACACTGGTTCTTTGAAATGATAAACAAGATTGACAAACCATTAATCAGACTCATTACAAGAAAGAGAGAGGACCCAAATAAATAAGTCAGAAATGAAAGAAGAGAAGTAAAAACTGACACCACAGAAATACAAAGGCCTGTAAGAAGATATTATGAACTATATGCCAAAAAATAGGACATAGGATGAAATGGATACATTTCTACAAACATACAACCTTCTAAAACTTAATCAGGAAGAATCAGAGAATCTGGACAGAAAGATTACAGCTAGTGAAACGTGTCCTTTATACATGTTCCTTGATGACCCTTCCCCATTTTACCCCCATTATCCCCTCTCCCCCCCCCCGCTACTGTCACTTTGTTTTTTATTTCCATGTCTCTGGTTATATTTTGCTTGCTTGTTTGTTTTGTTGATTAGGTTCCACTTATATGTGAGATCATATAGTATTTGTCTTTCACTCTCTGGCTTATTTCGCTTAGTATAATACTCTCTAGTTCCATCCATGCTGTCATGAATGGTAGGAGCTCCTTCTTTATTTCTGCTGCATAGTATTCCATGGTATAAGTGTACCATAGACTTTTAAAAAATATAAAAACTAATCAAAGAAGGACACTGGGTAATTATAAAGGGGTCAATCCAAAAAGAGGATATAATAATCATAAATATCTATACAATCAACATGGAAACTACTAAATGTATAAGGCAATTATTAATAGAGGGAGAAATCCATAGCACTAAAATAAAGTAAGAGATTTTAATATCCACTCATATCAGTGTGACTGAGTGGATCATCATGACTGAAAATTAGTAAGGAAATAATGGTCTTAAATTACACATTAGATCAAATCAACTTAATTGATTTCATTAGATCAAATCAACTTAGGCATTTATGAATATTTCATAAAAACTATAGAATTCACATTTTATTTTTTAAAAATGAATATTGGGGTGACATTGGTTAATAAAATCTATAGGTTTCAGGTAAATAATCTGTAATACATCATCTGTATATTGTACTGTGTTTTTACTGCCCTAATTCAATTCTCCTTCCATCACCATTTATCCCCCCTTCATTCTCTTTCACCTCCCCCCACCCTCCTTTTCCTGTGGTGGACACATTGTTATCTGTGTCTATAAAATTCTTTTTCTTTCAAGTTCACATATAACATTCTCCAGGACAGACCGCATATTAGGCCACAATATAAGCCTCAATAATGTCAAGAAGATTGAAATCATATGAAGCATCTTTTTGAATCATAGCATGAAATTAGAAATCAACTATAGGAAAAAAATGAAAAAAACAAAAACCACAGTTTTTTTTTCTTTTAATAGAGACTAAATATCATATTACCAAACAATCAATGAATCAAGCAAGAAATGAGCTATCTTAAAACAAACAAAAATAAAAACACAACTTTTTAAAATTTATGGGTTGTAGCAAAAGCATCTCTACATGGGAAGTTCACAGCTATATAAGGCGAACTCAAGAAACAAGAAAAGTCCCAAATAATCTAACTCTACACCTAAAGGAGCTAGAAAAAGAAGACCAAACAAAACCCCGAAGAAGCAGATAGAAGGAAATACTTTGTATCAGAGCAAAAGTAAATGAAACGGAATGTTTTAAAAGAAGAGTAAAATAAGAGCTGATTCTTTGAAAAAATAAATAAAATTGACAAACCTTTAGCTAAACTCATCAAGGAACTGGAGAGCATTATGCTAAGCAAAATAAGCCAGGAAGTGAAAGACAAATACCGTATGATTTCACCTTTAACAGGAACATAATCAAAAAAACAAACAAACAAACAATCATAATATAACCAAAGACACTGAAATTGAGAATGGGCTGATAGTCACCAGAGGGGAGAGGGGAGGGAATTTCAGGGGAAAGGGGGAAGGGTTTGGAGCAACAAGTATAAAGGACACATGGACAAAAACTAGAGGGGGTGGAAATGGGAGGGAGGTGGGGAGGCCTGGGGCGGTGGGCTGGGATGGGAGTAAAAGACAGAAAACTGTACAAGAACAACAATTAAAATAAAAAAATTTAAAAAAAAGAAAAAAAAGAGAGAGCCCAAATGAAAGTGAAGTTACAACTGGCACAGCAGAAATACAAACAGTCATTAAAGAACTTTACAATTATTTGCAACAAATTTTAAAAATCTAGAAGAAATGGGTACATTTCTAGAAGTATATAACTTTCCAATGTTGAACTGGAAAAGTACAAAATCTAAACAGACCAATGGTTAGCAATAATCAAAAAACTCTCAACCAATGAAAGGCCAGGACCAGATACTTCTCAGGTCCTATCCATCTTGAATTCAACTATTTCAAAAAAATTAAAGAGAAAAAATGCTTCCAAATTTATTTATGAAGCCAGCATTACCCTGGTATAAAATCAATCAAAGACATTACAAAAAAAAAAAAAAAAAAAAAAAAAAAAAAAAAAAAAAAAAAAAAAAAAAAAAAAAAAAACAAAAAAAAAAAAAAAAAAAAAAAATAAAAAA
>PVKU01012898.1:0-32304 GCA_004027475.1 Anoura caudifer | reverse complement strand
AACTGGAGGCCGATCTAACTTCCCAGCCCCTAGGCTCCAACTGCCTCTGGGGGCCCACAGAGAACGCACCAAGTGGAAGACAAGAAGCACAGAGGCATTCTCGAGTGCCTGTCCCACTCAGTTCAGTCTATTCTTTAATCCAGTTACTCTTCCCGAGAAGCATCATGTCTGTCCTTGGAATCCCTTTTGTTCTTCATCCACTCTTGACTGGAAAGGGACTTGAGATGAAAGTGGCCAAGGCTCAGGCCTTACATATATAAACGACACTCCCCCAAACACTGCCTTTCTTTAAGACAGTCACCCAGTGGTCTTTCAGACAACAAAATGAAGGCCCCACAGAAGTCCCCCTCCCTCCCTATCCTCGAGAGGATAGCTGTCCCTTTCAAGGAAGAAAATAAGCAGAACCAGAAAAGTCCCACTTGCATTCTTACGAGGCCACTTTCCCATTATTTGCCACTGCTCATTTGTCTCACCTGGGACCAACGAGATGAGCAGTTAGTTACTCAAGTCCTTTCATGAAAGTCTATTAGATGTTGCTCTCAAAACTGCAAAACTATCTGGATATTATTTCAGTTGGGTTTACCCAAAGGTTGTATTACATGCAAGGCAAAGAAGTCACCTCTGATCTAGTTTGTATCTCAAATTATGCTCTCTCCTGGAATCTAACCAAACTCACTAAATAAGGTTATAACGTGTGCACCAGATATTTAATATATGTCTAGTTCCAAACACATACTAGAGAATAACTTTATGTAACAAATTTCATGAAATTTGTCAAATTTGCTATCTGTGGAATTTAACACTGCAAACTTATGAATTAATTCCTTGTCCCAACAGAGAAATTAAATTCTAACAAAAATCATTTTGTTCTCCCCTTCCCCCCAATGAATGCCAAAGTATCTCTTCTTCTCTCACTTCTCACTCTTCTTGGCTGGTGTGATTTCTTTAGGTTCTTGGGAAATCTTCTCCAGGGACAGGTTCAGCTTCTTTATCAAGCAAGTTCCAAACTGCATGACACTCAGAAACACAAAAACAGGCCTTTACCTGTAAAACTGTAAAAAGATAAGAAGCAAACATGAATGCTGCAGTAGTTTACAAAGTAACAATAGCATTTTCAAGGAAAAGCAGCCCTCCTAAAATTCAATGTAGTGTGTAACTCTAAAAACACATGGCTGTTCCCAGCCAAAGACATGGCATTTTCAGGAAAAGGAGGTCAATAAGAAAACAGAAAGGAGTGGAAAGGAGAATAAAGGCTTCATGGCTGCAGTGTCTTTATGTGCCAACCAATCAGCATCAGCATCCAGAATGCACCATCTGTAAACTTAAATGCAATTAGGAGAAGTCCTCTATTTAAAGAGGGTGAGAGTGTGATACTCACCCTGGATGGTGTGGCTCAGTGGATTGAGAACCAAAGGATTGCTGGTTTGATTCCCAGTCAGGGCACATGCCTGGGTTGCAGGCCAGGCCCCCAGTAGGGGGCACGTGAGAGGAATCCGCACATCCATGTTTCTCACCCTCATTCTCCCTCCCTTGCCCTCTCTAAAAGTAAATAAAATTTTTTTAAAAAGAGCATGATACTCAAAAGCAGTCCATCTTTGTTCAAGTTCATTTTTAAAAAAGAAAAATTGTTCACCATTACCCCAATACATTTAAACTAAATAAAGAAAAATATATAAATACATATGTGTTTGTGTATGTCTACCCATCACGATAAAAAGTTGTTACTTTGGGTAATGGGATAATGGATTATTTGATTTAATTTTTTTTCTACGATAACTTTGGTTTCAAATTTTCTGTGAAATAAATAAGTTGTTTGTTTTGTTTTGTTTTTATCAGAAGGGAGTCTTAGGAAATCGTTTTGTTTTGTTTTGTTTTGTTTTTAGAGTGTTTCCATTCTTACTTACCTTCCTGAAATTAATGAGTTTTTCCTGGGTTCACATCTCCCAGCTCACCCGGTATGTAGACTATCCTGCATCTAAAGCAGGCCTTGCGCCATGAGAAATTCATCATTTTACACCAAGGACAGTCCCAATCGCGTGGGGCAGACATCTTCTGGAGCTGGGAAGCTGAGATTCTTCTCTCTTTTGATTGCCAAAACCTCTGCCCCTGAGGCCACTGTTTCTTTGGATTTTGTCTCACATCAAAGCTCCTTCTGCCCCTCAGGTGAGTCACCTGGGGCCTCTCTGGATCACCTTCCTGGCTCTGGCTACGCCCCAAGGGGACAGTCCCCTGGGGTGTCTCTGGATCTTTTTCTTGGCTGTGGGTTTTGTTCCTGTCATCCTCGGTAACCATGCCATGGGGCCTCTCTAATTGTTGTTCTTGGCTCTGGCTGTAGCTATCCCCAGTGGGGACCATTCCCTGCAGCCCCACTGCACCATCTTCCTGGCTGTCATTCTTATTGTCGCTCAGGTTGACCATCCCCTGGGGCCTCTCTGGATCTTGTTGGCTAAGGCTGTTGATGTCCCCTAAGGGGACTGTATCCTGGCGGATCTCAGGACCTTCCTTGTGGCTGTGGCTCTCCTGTTCCCCCAGTGGGGCCATCTCCTCCTGGGACCCCACTACGGCCTGCGGGCCAGGGGGATTATTCCCCAGGGGAGGCATCACAGGTGGGATTACTGCCCCTACTGCTTCCATGAATACTGGTGGAGGTGGCAGAGGTTGGGAGGATGGGAATCCCATTGGGTATGGTGGGTAAAATGGAAATGGGTATGGCACTGGCAGAGGCGGTTGCATGGCATGGGCCCAGGGACAGCCAGGTATCCCCATGGCCTCCACATTTCTGTGCTGCTCTTCACTCTGGGGAGATACCATGGCCCCGAGTTGCACAGGTCGAGACCCAGGCACTATTCCATGGGCCAACAAGGTCACTTTGGCCAATGTCTGAGTCTGGAGCAGCCACCCATGAAGCATATCACGCTCACTCAGTGCCTGCTGCTGGGCGGCCTGTGTGAAGCGCAGCTGCGAGGCCATGTCATCACGCTCTTTGCGCAGCCTCTGCAACTCGGGAGCCAGAGCCCAGGAAGCCCCCTCAAGCTCCTCCACCCGATCCTGCAACTGCCGAACCTGGTATACCAGCTGCTCACGCTGCCTCGCACCGACACGTATGCCCAAGGTCAGCGCACTCCAAGTGCAGGCCCGCTTGATGGTGCTTGGCAACTCAGGGTCATTCAGGACAGCCTGAAGCCGGTCCTCTATCTCGCTCCATGACTGCGAACGGAAGGTAGTGTAGAAGTCCGGGCCGCCGCCATTACTGAGGACTTCATTATTGATGAAACTGATCACCTCATCATGGCGGAACCCGCTGGCGTATTCCGCATAGTCCACATTCGAGGCCATCGCAGCTTACTTGACCAACCGCCTCACGGGCAACGATGTACTGCCGCAACCACCAGCAAAGGCTGCGGCCACCAATACGTCACCCCTCAACTCTCTGTTCACTCTTAGTTCAGTCCTAGCCCAGTCCTGGCCTCCTCTTAGGCCTTTTTCTTCCCTGAAACTTCTTTTCCTCACAAAAACCACAGCCGACTATCTCACCACACTAACGAACGCTTGCGAGGCAACCGCGTGCCACGTCATGGAGACGAGCTGTGCGTCACGCCTACCGCAAGGCCTTCTGGGAATGACCTCCATTGGTCCATCACCAGAGAATTATGGGAAATGGAACTACTCCGTGCAAACAGTAGCCAGTTGACAGCTAGAGTAACTCTCTAAATATGAGACAAGGTAGATTTTCATACAAAAATTGTTTAGTTAAAAAGGATATTGTACAATGTTAAAAAGGTCAATCCATCGATATATCAATTGTAAATATATATACACTTTATATATGCACCAAAAAAGGGCTCAAAATATATACCAAAAATAGAATTGAGAGTAGGTAAAGGCAGTTCTAGAGTGATAGTATAAAGGAGTATAGACTTCAATACTCCATTTTCAAGAATTGATGGAAAGATTTGACAGATCAATAAGGAAATACAAGACTTGACTAACACTATAAACCAAAAAGAGCTAACAAACATTTACACAATAGTAACCCCCAAAATGGCACACTACACATTTTTCTAAAGTGCACATTAAAGATTCTCCAGTATAAACCATACATTAGGCCACAAAATAAGTACATTTATGAAGATTAAAATCATACTAAGTATGTCCTCTGACCACAGGGAATGAGATTGGAAACCAATAACAAAGCAAAACTTGAAGAAATATACAAATATGTTCAAATCAAACAACACTACTAAATAACCATTGCATCAAAGAAAAAAATCGCAACTGAAATTACAAAATAAGTTCAAATTAATGAAAACAAAATACAGCATACCAAAATTAATGGGGTTCAGTCAAAGCAGAAGGAAATTTATTTCTGCAAATGCCAACATTTAAAAAGAAGAAACAAAACAATAGCCAGAGGGGAGGGGGAGGGGACTGTGGGGAGAAGGATTTTCAGGAACTACTATAAAGGACACATGGACAAAACCAAGGGGGAGGGTGGAAGCAAGGGAGGGAGGTGGGTTTGGCTGGGGTGGGGGGGAGTGGTGGGGAGAAAATGCAGACAACTGTAATTGAACAACAATAAAATAATTTTAAAAAATAAAAATAAAAAGAAGAAACATATAACTGTTATGTGAATAATGTAACTACTCACCTTAATGAATTAGAAAACTAACCCCAAAGAAGCAGAAGAAAAAAATTATAAAAATCAGAATGCTGATAAAGCAGAGAAGAGGAAAATATCTGAAAAATCAAATAAATCCAAATGCTGGTTCTTTGGAAAGATCAATAAAATTGACAGATTTTAAAGAAGATTTTTCAAGAAAAAAAGAAAGATTCAAATTACTAAAATCTGGAATGAAAAAAAGAACATTTATTACTCACCTTATGGAAATAAAAAGGATTATAAGAGAATACTATGAATGATTATATGTGAACAAATTAGATACCTACATGAAAAAGACAATTCCTAAAAATACACAAACTAACCAAATGGATTCAGAAAGAAATAGAAAATCTGAACAGGCCTATAAGATGTACAGAGATTTAATCAGTAATCAAAAACCTGCCAACATAGAAAAGCCCAGGAGCAAACAGCTTCACTGGTAAATTCTACCAAATATTCAAAGAGTAATTAACAGAAATATTTAAAGATAGACATGCATAGAATTGAGAGTCTATAAATAAACCTATGTACCTATGGTCAATTAATTTTTAACAAAAGTGACAAGACCACTCAATGGGGAAGGAATAGTCTCTTCAACAAATGGCTCTGAGATAACTGGATATCCATTTATAAAAGAATGAAGGTAAACTATTACCTCAGCCCATATATTGGGCTGGCCAAAAAAGTTTGTTTGTTATTTTCTGTATGATGGTTCTAATGGTGCTTAGTTGTCCTTAACTTCATTCTAAACAATTTTGTTAGAATGTATTGTGACAGCTGTCATGCCAGCATGTATTTTTTAAAAACTTATCAAAATTGGTGAATTTTTGTGTAGCCATTTTAATATTGAAAATGGAATAAAACACAACATTTTTGGCATAGTATGCTTTATTATTTCAAGAAAAGTAAAAATGCAATCGAAACACAAAGAAAAGATTTGTGCAGTGTATGGAGAAGGTGCTGTAACTGATCAAACATGTCAAAAGTGCTTTGTGAAGTTTGGTGCTGGAGATTTCTCACTGGACGATGATGCTCCATGGTCAGGTGGACCAGTTGAAGTTGATAGTGATCAAATGAAGACATTAACTAAGAACAATCAACATACCATGTGGGAGATAGCTGACATATTCAAAATATCCCAATCAATAAAATGATTGGTGAAAATGAAAAATGTGTCTTTCATTTTATGGAAAAAAACGAGAAGAACCTTTCGGCCAATCCAAGCACAAAAATTAACTCAATTTTTCTTTGTTGTTCTGTTTGTTTGGGACTGTTATTGTTTTAGTTGCTTTTCTAAATTATTTTTGTAAAGTTTTTTTGTTCTTCATCATATGTGGCCACTAAAGTCTGTGTTCCATAAGCTTAGTGGTCAGTTAGTGTATTAAGACTATATCTATAAACCCCTGAAACTTCAAAATATATTTTTAAAAAGAATTTTTAAAACTCTCCCACTCTTTGCCCTGGCCGGTATGGCTCAGTTGGTGGTAGCACTGTCCTGTAACTGAAGGGTGCTGGTTCAGTTCCCTGTCAGGGCACATGCCTGGTTTAGGATTCACTCCCCAGTCTAGACCCATATGATCCCTGGTACAGGCATGTACAGGAGGCAACTAACCAATGCTTCATTCTTGTATCAATTTTTCTCCCTCTCCCTTCCTCTCTCTCTAAAAAAGCAATGGAAAAAAAATGTCCTCAGGTGAGGATAAGAAAAAAAAAGCTCTTCCAGTCTTTGGAGACTGCCTCTGTGCTGGGACACTCCTTTTAATGCTTAGCCAGGTCATTTGCAACATTGCCTTCACTTTTACTTCCTGCTTGTTCAGAGCCTGAAGGTCAACCAGAGGTGGAAGTTTAGGATCTTTTCTGAAGATTAGGCCTTTTCTGAGCATATATTGGACATATGCATGGCCTTGTTGATTCCCTGATTTACGCAGGAGCTTTCAAAAGCCCTCACTCCCCCAGATATCTCCTTTCCAAAACTGTTTCTTCCCAGGCTTTTTGATTTATCTTGCTTGACCTGTTGTCCCAGGCTGCTACAGCCCATACTTTTGCCTTTAAGTGCTTTTATCAAATGCCACCTGGGAAGCTGCCCCAAACTTGAGAATGCTCTGAGTTGGGTTAAACAGAGGCCAGTCCTTCTGCACCAGTCCTTCAGGGAGCCACCAGCCAGATCAAAATACATAGCCACAATTCTTTGAGAAGAGGGTCTGTATTGCCCCCTCAGGTACTTGGCAACCTGCACCGGGAGTACAGGCTTCTCCTTACATGGCCACCTGCCATTTGGTCTGTGGAGAAGGGCAGATAGACAATGTACAACACCAGAGAACTCTCTTGCTGCAATGTAGCAGCTTCCTCATTAAGCTTTCCCCTGGTTGTTGTTAGTTTTCAACTAGACTCCAGAGTTCTGCAAAGTTGATTCTGACAGTTTTTGCCAGCTCATTAGTTGCTTTAATGAAGGGATGGAACCCTGGTGTTCTCTACTCTGCCATGTTTGCTATAAAGAAAGTTATCACAGCCCCAAACCACTAATGTTCCAAATAAAATAAATTTCATTTCCATATCCTCTCTCACTCATTCTTCCAGCTCAGCCATCACCTACTCCAGGCAGATTTTCCTGACCACTCCACAACCAATACTGTAATTAGGTTTTTATTCTTCTTTCTAATCAACTATACTTAGTCTCTTGAGAGCAGAGACTGACTGTATCCTTTCATTTCAGAATCCCTAGTACCTAACGTGGTTCTGGTTACATGATAGTGCTTATAAATGCCAAAGGGAGGGTGTAATGGAATAATGAAAGATAGAGGGAAAGAAAAGAAATGGTAGAAACAGAAGCTATTCCATGATTTCCGTAACACTTGTTAAAATTCAGACTTGAAACCTATAAGGGCATATCCTTGTCATAGTTTCAATCCAAAGAAAAATAAGTTTTAAAAAGATACATACATCCCTAAAGAAAAAAATTTACCATATCCAAACTGATACATGTATCTTTGGGGGGAGTGCTTTCATACAATGTTAAACTTTATAATACCTTCAAACTGTTTCTAAATTAATGCAACAACAGGTCATAAATGCCAAGGTGTTCAAAATTAGTATTACTAAATTTAAGATACTTTTGACCTTTAAGACCTTTATGGCATCAATTTCCACTGTATTGAAACAGGAAGATGATATACAATGGCCTATAGAGAGATTTAAAAAGTAACCTGAGTTATCATTCTTGATGAAACAATGATAATATCACAAATACCACCACACTTTACTTTGCAGGTGTGCAAGTTTGCAAAGTGTGAATGTGTGTTTACAAGACAGCAGAACAATTCAATTGCATAAATTAATCAATCTGAGAAACCACATTAGAAACATAGCTAATTTTTACATGATTTTCAGTAAGTTCGTATACTTTCAATTTTAGTATAACCTCTGTCACAAAGCTTTCATAACAACTTTAAATGATAATCATTGATGATAAAGGAAGGAAAATAACATTTTAAAGTTCATCATATTAGTATGTATCTACGCTTGTGCAGATTTAATCTCCCAGGAATCAAAGGTGGTAAATAGAATAGAGAAAAAGCACACACTGTAAATATAAGCTATATATGCTGAGTACTGAGGAACAGTTTTATACGGCTTTAGGAAAATTACACCTTTTATTACATATGCTTTCTCTTCTTATATTTTAAAACCACACTGACCTCTGTAATTTACCTGCCCAACACATGCCAAAAGAAAAGAGAGGAGGCCCTGGCCAGGCAGCAGCAGCATCCCAATGTGCCAAGGTTGTGAGTTCAGTCCCCGGTTGTGGCACATACAGGAGCTGGCCAAGAAATTCATAAATGAGTAGAACAACAAATCATGTCTGTCTGTCTGTCTGTCTCTCTCTCTCCCTCTCAAAAAAGAAACAAAAGAGAGGGAGGACCATATTGCAGAAATACCAGAGTCACATTTCCTGATCTTTTTTCTGTGTGAGCAGAATACATGGGTAGGAAACCGTAGTAGATAATCAACACAAGTATGAGCATAGCTGAACATAATGTCACATTGTAAATAAATATAGCTTACAATCAATTTCTTCTGACCCATATTAACATGCACGGTTATCACTGTGCATATGGTAAAATTAGCCATGAAGAACAAGCAAATCTCATAAATTCAGTTTATACAGACAAACTTTCTCTATGTTAGTTCTCAAGTGTGTATAAATAACATCACTCGTGAAGATTTTCACTGAAGTCATTCACAATTTTAAGTCTTCCTACCCCTATTCCTACCACAAAAACACACTCATATACACAATCTCTTTCATGTGCTCACATTCCAAGGTGCCATGAAAAACTCAAGGAAACAGGAACTCTGGGACATGGAGCTCCAGCCGACTAACTGGCTGGCAGGACATGCTTGGATCACCACCCTTTGGGGAGAGGGCAAAAGGAATGAAATCTCAGTCCCTATGACTTGAGAGTCTTAAGTGTGGGGCATTAGGTATGGGGCTGAAGCAGGAAAGGGAGAACGAACTAGGTGGCAGATTTGTAGCTAGTTTTCTCAGGACAAGCATAGACTGACTGGAACAAAAAGGCTGGGAACACAGCCTTTGAGAAAAAAAAATACTGGACTAGAGTAGAAGAGATTGACAGGCATTTTGGCCCTAAAAGTTCTTACAAATAGCTTACCAATAATGCCACCTCCAAAAATACATTTATATTATTAATATAAATGTGTTTGTACTGGAGTTTAAAGTGAATACTGCTGTGGTTTTTATTTGATGGCAAGGAGAAGACTTTTGAGGGCACTGGATATCAAAGGTCAACAGGCTATAGCTGGTGATTAAACAGGAAGAGATAAAGCCAACTTCTACTCTCTCTGGCGAGGGTAGTCGCAACAAGCCGAAAACCATGCTATCCCACAGCCTGTTTTGAGATGCCACTTAAAGTATCCCTGTGGTTTTTCCATAACCTTTTTAAGCCTTGCTCAATGGACTATATTTTGCTATTAGAAAGGAATGGGCAATAGGGAGAGCCTGTAGGACTTTATCACATCTTCCTATCATGAGAAGGACAGGCCTACAAAGCCACTGATAGAAGAAATCAGTTCTCCTTCCATATGTGCGTCAAGGCTGAGAAGACAATAGTGACTTCTTCACCAACTCTGCCCATGCCTGGATTCCAAACTCCATGGTTGTCCTGCTCTTCACAAGGCAGTAGCTCAGAAGACAGCAGAGCACTGTCTGTAGGCATCATCCTAGAAATTTGGGATTATAGCTTTGAAGAATCCAGATCATATAGTACCTTGTGCCAGAGAAGGGAATTCACTACCCACTACCCTAACAAACACAAACTCATACAAATGCTTCAAGAGAAACAGACACAGTGCCCAACAGAGCAACACAAGGAGAAGGCAACACTTCAGCCCTGCGTTCTCTGCCCCAGGGCACATTCATCACTGAACTCTTACCAGAGATGCTTCTGCTCTGAAGAGCCACATGTCTTCCCCCTGTGGAATGCACATTTTGCCATCTGCCCTTAGTGACTCAAAACTGAATGAAAGTTTTTGACACCTTCTTTCCAGCAATAATAACAGCTATGATTTAGGGAGTATTTATGTGGCTACTATACAAAAAAAAAAAGTATATATTACCTCATTTAATCTTCTAAACAACTCCATGAGTCATATGTACAATTATTACACCATTTTACTAATGAAGAAATTGGGGCTCATAAAGATTAAGTAATTTGCCCAAGATCATGCAGCTAGGAGGTGATTAATTTAACACTTTTGTAAACACCTTGCATATTTGCTCTAGGTCTTTTTCTTTAAAGAAATTTAATGTTAGTGATACAACTACAGCTCTACTCCATCACATTTTCTCCCTCCCTTCCTTCCTCCTTTCCTCTCCAGAAATTACCCAAGGTTGGTCTATATCTTCTTGTGTATGCTTTTATAAATACATATTTATCCATAAAGAACATATAGTATTATCTGTGATAAATGGTATCAACTTTTTTCACACTTGCATTTTTCATTTTACATGTTTTCTAAATCTTCTCATGTTGATAACTGTAAATTAGTTCATTTATTTTAACTGCTGTTTGAGTCCACTCTATGACTATGCATTTTCTAGTCTTTTCACCTTTAGCAACATTTGCAGTTAACAACATTGTATATATCTCCTGGTGTACATCTATGAGTATATGCTTAAAAGCAGAACCCTGGCTGGTGTAGCTCAGTGAATTAAGTGCCAGCCTATAAACCATAAAAGTTGTTGGTTTGATTCGCAGTCAGGGCAAATGCCTGGATTGTAGGCCAGCTTCCCCTCTCTCTAAGGATAAATAAATAAGATCTTTTAAAAAATAGAGCTTTCCCTACACATGGTCCACTCTCTTATATTATTATTTTGTATTCTACTTTATTGGTTTATCTTCTTTCTGACAATGTTGAACGTTATCTGAGACCTGTGTTCCCACCCTTTTGTGGGAACTTGCAAAGGACCATATCCTTAGAGAAGATCCACCTCCATTCTTCCTCATGACTCCCATAAGACTTATCTATAATTCCCTTGTTTACTTGCCTCATTAAGGAATAATCACATAATTGCAATAACCTGAATAAAGCCATCTCCTTAATTGTCCAGTGTATTTTGTCCTTCACATCACCTTTATTGTTTTCTTTCTTCTACAATCTTTTGACTAATATTTTTAACTTCATAAAGTTAGCTGTTTAATTTTCAACCTTTCTTCTTTGTAATATAGGTATTTGAGGCTACACCTCTCCTTCCGGATAATACTTTAAGTGCATTCCATAAGTCTTGATGTGTTATATATTCACTGTTGTGAAGTTCAAAATATTTCCTAATTTCCATTATGATATCTTATTTGATTCATTAATTATTTAAAAATTAGTTTTTAATTTTCCAAATATAGAATTTTCTAGATATATTTTTGTTATTGATACCTAATTTAATTGCATCGAGGTTGGAAAATATATTCTCTATGATTTCAACTATTTGAAATGTGTTAGAACTATCATATGGCCTAGTTTGTGATCATATTTGATAAATGTTCCATGTGTACTTGAAAACAATTATATTCTGCAGTTTTTAATACAGTATTCTATATCTTTTCATTAGTTCAAATTTGTTCATTGTACAATTTCAGCAACAATATAATGATAACATTAGATTATAACTCAGAATAAAATAAATATCCATGAGTCCATACTGATATAAATAAATACATAAATGAGGAAAAGGGACAAAGTTCCCATGCAAAAAAAGGAAATAAATTATGCAGATATCCCACCCTAAAAAAGAGGGAGCATGACTCCCTACTCCTTGAGTGGGGTCTGCACTTAATAGCTCAATTCCAGCCCTGACTGGTGTGGCTCAGTGGATTGGACATTGCTCTGCAAACTGAAAGGTTGCTAGTTCAATTCCCAGTCAGGACACATGCCTGGGTTGCAGGCCAGGTTCCCAGTTGGGAGCATGTGAGAGGCAAATGATCAATGTATTTCTCTCACACAAATGTTTCTCTGCCTCTGTTTTTCCCTCCTTTCCCCTTTCTCTAAAAAAGATAAAATAAAATCTTTAAAAAATAGCTCAATTTAAAAAAAAAAAAACATAGCATGGAAAATGAAAATAGTAATTTCACTGTGGAAAAACCTTGCACACACCACCTTAACCAAGTAATCAGGCTTAACATCACCTGTGTTGTCATGTTGAAATTACACCCCCTGATATGATGCAGTGACAAGGGTCCTTCACTCCTATGGTATTTTTCCCAAACACCTATAACCCCAGAGAAATAATGCAGTTTTAATCATGATAAAACTTTGCATCAAATCCAAATTGAGGGACATTAAGAGAAAGAAGACAAACCACTTGTAACACACATATACAATAACAGACTCAAAGGCAGACTATAGAAAGAACTGCAAGCCAACAAGAAAAAGACAAACAACCCCAAATTTTAAAATAGTGCTTCAAAAAAAGTTAGCCAAATGACCATTAAACATGTAAAAATATGTTCAATATCATTAGTCATCAAAGAAATGGAAATCAAAATAACAATGACATACCATTAAATGCCTATTAGAATAACTGAAATTTAAAAAGCTGACAACGCCAAGCATTGTCAAGGATGTGGAGCAACCAGAACTCTCATACATTGCTTATGGGATATGTAAATTAATGCAATCACTTCACAAAACTATTGGCAAAACCTTCTAAAGCTTAATACTAGCCTACCCCCTGACCCAGTTATGCCATTCCCATGTGCACACCCAAGATAATTAAGTACTATCCCCTTCAAAGACATGCATAAGAGCACTAATAGCAGCTTTATTTGTAATAGCTACAAACAGAAACAAGTCAAATGTTTGTCAGTTGTAGAATAATAAATACATTGTGGTGTAGCCATACAATGGAATATGAGCAGCAACAATAAAAAAAGAACAACCTACTGCCACACACAGAAACATAACATTGAACTAAAGGAGTCAGAAACAGGAATACTTTAGGTGTGATCCCATTTATATGAAATTCAAGAACAAGTAAAATTAACAAGTGGTAATGTAATGAAAAAAAATGACCACAAGCTTTTTGGCAACTTCTGCTATCAGGAGGTAGAGTTTACTTCTCCACCTTGGAATCTGGGATGGCATTGTGACTTGCTTTGACCAAAAGAATGCAATGGGGGTGATATTGTACAACTGGGCAATTTGTTGTCTTCTTGCTGCTCTGATGTCTCCATATAAAGCAGCCCACTCTAACCTCTTGGAGGATTAAATATATATATATGGAGAGAAGGAGGTTCAGTTGACAGCCAACACCAACCACCAGATACATGTATGAGACCATGTTGGACCATCCAGCCCCAGCCAAGCTGCCAAATGACTGCAACAAAATGAGTGACCACAAGTGAGACTAGCAGAAGAATTGCTCAGCTGAGCTCAGCATAAATTACTGACCCACAGAATTATGAGCAAATAAAATGTTTTTTCTTTTAAACTACCAAATTTTGGAGTGATTTGTAAGAGATAACTGGTGTAGTGATAGACCACAGAATACTGGTTACCTCTGGGGGAGGGTGATTATTGACTGAAAATGAGCATGTAAGAGCCCTCTGCGGGGGCTAGATATATTCTACATCTTCATCTGAGTGGTGGTTACACAGTTATATTTTTATGCACTACACAGGTATATATTTATGTAAAAATTCATCAAGCTGTATGTACACTTAAAAAGTTGGCACATTTTGGATGTTATACCCCAATAATGTGTTTTAAAGGAAATTCCGGTTTGGTTTGGTTCTCTGAGTGTGGTAGGCAGAGTAATGCCCCCCAAAGACATCTTAATTCTTGCAACCTGTGAATATGATAGGTGACCTGAAAAGATGCAATTAATATTGCAGAAGAAATTAAGGTTTCTCATCATCAGATAGGGACGGAGATTATTCTGGATTATCCAGGTGGGCCCATTGTCCTTAAAAGTGGAAGCAGGAGACAAAAGAGTAGAGTCAGAAGGAGATGTAGGAACAATGAGCAGAAAAATGCAACATCTCTGGGCTTGAAGATGGGTAGGGAACCACAAGCTAAGGGATAAAGGCAGCCTCTAAAAGCTGGGGAAAGCAAGGAAAGACATCCTCCCCTATAGTCTTCAGAAGGCACTAAAGCTGCCAATACCTTGATTTTAGCCCAGTGAAACCCAGTTCAAACTTCTGAACTATAAAACTACAAGATAAGAAATGTGTGTTGTTTTAAGCCTGTAAATTTGTGGTGATTTTTTATAGCAGCAATAGAAAATGAAAACAATGACCTCAATGGATTTTGCTATCGCTCTTAGGGACCAGAAATTTCATTTCCCACCCAATTACTCCCCCAGGTAGTAAGGCAGCCCTAGAAGAGTGAGGACAAGAACCGTTTTGTGCACAGCCTTAGAAAACCAAGACTACCATCCAGGCTTGGCTTCATGGGTGTACAACCTGTGCAGCTACATAAAATCTTATGCTTAGAAAGCCCCACCCTTGGCTTAGTGCCTTGCTGCTGCTGTCTTGAAATTATTAATTTTTTAATACTTTTTTAAACAAGGAATGCCGCATTTTCATCTTGCACTGTGTGCCACAAATTATACTGTCAGTCTTGCCACTATCCCTGGCATTCCTCTTTATCCAGTGCCAGGGCCAGCCCACCAGACCAGCCTCTCTAAATTGTTGGTGACTTTATTTCATGGGCCCTATTATCCTTTTGTGCCATTAAGCCTTGAAAATAGGCCACTCTTTCTACCTTGATAAATCCTCCTAATTCCAAATCTCAGGGGTTAGACATAGACGTTTCTTCCCTACCAGGACTTGTCATCATGATTAGGCCCTCTCACTGCAGACTTCTGTACATCTGTCTGGTGAGCATCTGTATAATTGAGATGGACTCAATTATAGACGTGCTCCAGGATACCCTTCTGACTGTATGGAGAGTGACTGGCAGCTTCTTTTTCTTAAAAGGAAAAAAAATATCATTCTCTCGGATAAGACACCTCACTACAAGTAGAACACTAGTGCCTGGGGATATTAATAAGTGTTACAAGAAAGAGGAATTATGTGGCCAAGGAACTTTGTCAAACTGAATTTTAAAAATGAAATAGCTTTTTTTTTTCTGGGGGACTTCTCAGCTCATTTAATGTGCTAAAGGATATTCTGACTCTCCAGGGTAGGGGCTGACGGAGAGCTAAACAATGTAGTGCTTTGTGAACATATTTGACGTGGGACTTCTTTTCTCTTGGGGATCTTGCAGGATGAATTTTTCCACAGAAAAAAAGTTTAGGGGAATGTTCTAAACAAATTAAGCCCTTACCAAGCTGAACCTTTAGTATTTCTTCCTTTTCATTGAAGTACCACCAGGCAAGTAAGCACTTTCTTTTTCTCTAATTCTTCCCTTCCTCTGCCCCTCTGTAGCCATGTATAATTCATACAGAAGGACAGGAGCCTAGGGAATCCTAGTCAGAGCTATGGTGACTGGGTGGGATGCTGATGATAACTAACATTGATCAAGCACTCCCTCTGTGCCAATAAGCGCTGTTCTAAGCACTTGTCATGTATCATTTTATTTAATACCATGATCTACTTCAAAGAATAACCTGCAAAAAAATTACCTTGTGTTTGTAATGTAAGGAATCTCAATTTACAATGGATAAATTGTAAATATGTCACTGGGCAGCAGCATATCCTGTGGCATATCTCTACCAAAAATGGTATAGAATCCCTTCTCTCTACATAAAACAAACAAACAAAAGAGGTGGGAGGGGGATTGTCTAAACCAAGAGCAAACTACTGACAGCTTAATTGTAAACCTATTTGGGGGGATTAAAATACCTGGCACTTTTTCCATTGAAACATACATCAATGAATGACTGATGATGCTGCTGTTCAAGAAAACCAAGACTTGTTCTTGAAGCCGGGAGCTGATTACTTGAGTGAGCTCTAAAGCAAATGTTGGGGTAATTACAAAAACTAAAATGTTTTCCACTAAGATCAGGAACAAGACAAGGTTGTCCACTTTCACCACATCTATTTAATATAGTATTGGAAGTCTTAGCCACAGCAATTAGACAAGAAAAGGAAATAAAAGGCATCCAAATTGGAAAGGAGGAAACAAAACTATCATTGTTTGTAGGTGACAGCATAGTGTACATAGAAAATCCTATAGACTTCACTAAAAAGCTACTCAATCTAATAAATGAATTTGGCCAAACAGCTGGATACAAAGTCAATATCCAGAAATCAAAAGCATTATTGTATACCAACAATGAAACAGCAGAAGCAGAAATCAAGAAAAAAATTCCATTTGTTATAGCAAAAAGAAAATAAAATACTTAGGAATAAACCTAACCAAGGAGGTAAAAGACCTGTATGCAGAAAACTACACAACACTGAAGACAGAAATCAAGGAAGACACAAACAAATGGAAATATATACCATGTTCATGGATTGGAAGAATCAACATCATCAAAATGCCCATACTACCCAAAGCAATTTACAAATTCAATGCAATACCTATTAAAGTACCAATGGCATATTTCACAGACATAAAACAAACACTTCAAAAATTTATATGGAACCATAAACGACCCCTAATAGCTGCAGCAATTTTGAGAAAGAAGAACAAAGTAGGAGGGATTACAATACCTGATACCAAACTTTATTACAAGGCCACTGAAATCAAAAGAGCCTGGTACTGGCATAAAAACAGACACATGGACCAGTAGAAGAGAACAGAGAGCCCAGAAATTAACCCAAGTCTCTACAATCAATTAATAATTGACAAAGTGGGCAGCAACATAAAATGGAGTAAAACTAGCCTCTTCAACAAGTGGTGTTGGGAGAACTGGACAGCTATGTGCAAAAAAATGAAACTTGAGCACCAACTTACACCGTACACAAAAATAAATTCAAGGTAGATAAAAGATTTACATATAAGCCGTGACACCATTAAAGTCCTAGAGGAGAACATAGGCAGGAAAATCTCAGATATTTCACATAGCAACATTTTTTCTGATATGTCCCCTAAAGAAAGGGACATAAAGGAAAGAATAAACAAATGAGATCTCATCAAAATAAAAAGCTTCTGCATGGCTAAAGAAAACAGTATTAAAATAAAAAGAGAACCAACTGTATGGGAAAACGTATTTGCCAATAATACCTCAGACAAGGGTTTAATCTCCAAAATATATGAAGAATTTAACACACAACTCCACTCTAAGAAGACAAACAACCCAATTAAAAAATGGGCAAGGGACTTGAACAGACACTTCTCCAAGGAAGACATATAGAGGATCCGGAGACACATGAAAAGATGCTCAGTATTGCTAGCTATCATAGAGATGCGAATGAAAACCACAATGAGATACCACTTCACACCAGTCAGAATGGCCATCATAAACAAAGCAACAAACAACAAGTGTTGGAGAGGTTGTGGAGAAAAGGGGATCCTAGTGCACTGTTGGTGGGATTGCAGACTGGTTCAACCACTATGGAAAACAGTGTGGAATTTTCTAAGAAAACTAAAAATGGATCTACCTTTTGACCCAGCAATCCCACTGCAGGGATTATATCCTAAGAACCCTGAAACACCAGTCCAAAGAACCTATGTACCCCAATCTTCATAGCAGTGCAATTTACAATATCCAAGTGTTGGAAGTATCCTAAGTGCTTATCAGTGAATGAATGGATCAAAAAAACTATGGTACATTTACACAATGGAATTCTATGCAACAGAAAGAAAGAAGGAGCTCCTACCCTTTGCAAAAGCATGGATGGAACTGGAGAGCATCATGCTAAGTGAAATAAGCCAGGAAGTAAAAGACAAATACCATATGATCTCATCTTTAACAGGAACCTAATCAACAAAACAAACAGACAAGCAAAATATAACCAAAGACACTGAAATTGAGAACAGACTGATAGTCACCAGAGGGGAGAGAGGAGGGAATTTCAGGGGAAAGGGGGAAGGGTTTACAGGAGCAAGTATAAAGAGCACATGGACAAAAACTAGGGTGGGTGGAAATGGGAGGGAGGTGGAGAGGGCTGGGGCGGTGGGCTGGGATGGGAGTAAAAGACAGAAAACTGTACAAGAACAACAATTAAAATAAAATTTAAAAAATGTTGGAGAAATTATGCTCTCAGCCATATTTCTGTAAACACAGGTTCAGGATGTTCTACTAATGGAATATTGAACACAAACCAGAGAACTCACTTGGTTTTTTAATTATTTCTATAAAAATGTAATTTAAAAAAAGTGAATATAATCGCTGTCACTCTCACAGCAAATAGCTTTAGAATTCAAATTTCTTCAGGCCTCTCTAGCCTGTGGGACAATAGAGGTCTTATTTTACAGGTTCCTTCATTCAGTGCACCCCAAACCCCAGCTGTTTCAATTAACGGTATTTCTAGGTGTTCCTCGGGAGTGCATATTCTCTGTGGGCGCAAATGACTCTAACCAGTTATCTAATCAGCTACCCTGTAGTTTCTGCCATTTCTTCTGTTTTACTTCCCCTGTCCCTTCCCTTCATTGAGCATCATGGCATCAGAGAGGAACCACCCTCCTCCACTAGGCTTCTCCTGCCATCTACCACCAGGCTCTGAGGTCTCCCTGAAGCTGACACACTGGGGTCTACGGATGTCAGATCTGCATGCTACTCAGCTGACAAATGGGGAAGATGGCTAACTGTACCCTGTTGTCTGTTTTAGTAAAAGGAGGAAGACTGGATAGTATATGTGAAATAAATCCTCATCATTTTTATTGGGAGCATGCAGATATCACTTTCATCATAAACCATTAAAGAGATGCATCAATTTGCCAAACCCAAATTTGCTTCTTTAGCTTAAAGATTATTTCAGCCTGATTACTTTTAAGAAACAGCAGATACAAGAGAAGCTCTGCAAACTGAGCTAAAGTTACCCTTTTTTGAGGGGAATTTACATTTATAATAGGAATCTCCATTGGTAAATGGTGTCTCTGTCTGTGTACTAGGATGAGAGGATGACCAAGTATCTAGAAACTCTTATTAATGGAGAAGGTAATGACTTAAATCTGCATAATAAACTTACCTTTGCTTATTAGGCTTTTCCTAGTAATCTCCCATAACAGGCTCCCCCACCTCCAAAACAAAACCCTTCTTTTTTCTTCAGCTGGAGATGTTAATTAAGGTAGTGGTTTGGCCATTTCAAGGATTCACTGTTTTCCTGGGTTTCTCCCATGTATACAGGAAGTATACATGTCATTAAACTTTTGTTTTTCTCTCATGAATCTTTTATTGGGAAAGGAGTGGTCTCAACTGAACTTGGGTAGAGGGAAAATTATTTTTCTTCCTCTACTGTACTGTCTCACATGTAAATGGACAGGGACAAATGTAAATGAATCTTTTTTCCTCAAGTAGGAGCTCCTTACTTTTTTGCATGCCATGTACCCCTTTAGCAATCTGGTAAACTTTATGGACTCTTTTGCACAATAATATTCTTAATTGCATAAAATAAAGTACATCAGTTACAAAGGAAACTAATTACATTGGAATACAGCTACCAAACTATTTGTAACACATTTTATATGGTTAGGAATATGCTTTTTATTAACAGTAAGTAAATGATCTAGCAGCAATTCTAATACCACAACAATTCAAAGTAGTACATGAGTAAATAATATTTGAGTCATCTGAAAAACTTGCAATGTGATAGACATATCTGTGATTTCTATCCATTACACAGTCACAGATACCACTACTGCCATTGTGGTTTGTTGCCTATATTCATAATTGAAGGAAAATGCTAAATTTCAAAGATGTAATTGTCTCCCTTCCAAGTTCACAGACCCCCATGAATTCTCCTTATGAACCCCAGATTAAGAATGAGTTAGTTCTCTTTAAGGAGTCCTCACAGGGCTTCGTGCTAAACTACTTATAGCTGCCCATCCTTGCAGTTTATTGCATAAACCCAGATAAATCCAAATCCCAGCCATGATTCAATATGGGAACCCTACTATATTTAGATAAAATGTGTTTTTTTAAATAGATGGGTCTATTATTAGGATATTTCTAGACCATCAGAGATCTTCTTGACTGAGTCAGTTTTTCCCTGGCATTGCTTCCCAGTCTGCACAATCTCCACCAATCCACCCACCACACTGCTCTTCTTATTATCCTGTGAATTTCCTTCCTCTCCTCTGAAGCCCCAGGCACCTTACTTCATTCCTTGCTTCAGAATGCCATATATACCTTTCTGTCTCAAGCTCTCAAGTATGTGGGATCTCTGAATCTCTCAGGTATTGGGGTTCTTATACATACATATGTAATTAAATTTAGGTATTTTCTCTTAATCTGTCTCATGTCAACTTAATTATTAGACCACTTGGAAGAACCTAGAAGGGTAGAAGAAATTTCTTCCTCCTCTACACTATAGTGATTCAAAATCATGAAACCACATGCAGTTGTTCATACACACCTCCTACTTTTTGTAGATGTGATTTCCTTTTCCTAGAATGTCCTCCTACCTCATTGTCAACTGGCAAAATGATTTTTGTTCTTTAAAATCCAGCTCAAGCACTGTCTCCTCTTAGAGATGGTGTCAGGCCTTGTCTGGCCTCCCTGGGAAGAGTTTATTACTTTCTCCTATGTGCTACCACTCACTGAACCTTGACTATACATATAGTGTGGCACTTATATAAACTAGTTAATTGAATGAGCTAGATATAGTAGGGTGTAAGCAGAAAGTGATATAATTCTTTCACACCACTGCTTCACACCATAAGCTCTGTGGAATCATTTTTCCCCACCCTGCATGATATTTCAGACAGAGCTGATACCTTTTTCAGTCACCCTTACAAATTAAAAAATAGTTTTATTTTTATAGGCATTCAAAATTTCAGTCCACTCTAATATATCACAGCTTCAATCTGCCATCCATTTCCAAACTGCTCCCCTCCCCCAGCTTAGTTCTAACTCAGCCAGGAAACTCATGGGGGAAGGGTAGAGAGTGTGGATGGCTTCCCTTCATTGGTTTTCTCTTCTATTTCTCTTCCCACACTCACTGTATTGCCTCAAATTCTGCCTGGGTTGAAGCACAGAGAAGAACTAGAAGACAGAACCCAAACAAACTTCCCTTTACTGATTCAAGTTTAACCTGGCATTGGAGAGTAATGTAGATGAACAAAGCTAATACTTCCTCTAGAGTACAGGTGGCAAACACAAGGCCTGCAGGCTGAATCCAGCCCTCCACCTTGTTTTATCCAGTCTGGAACCTTGTTTCTACCCAGCAGAAGCACTGAGCTCCTTGCCCCTAGTTGAGGAGTAGTTACATGTATACAGTCCTAAAATTACGTTTGGCCCTTTGAAGGCAACCATGAGGCTGATGTGGCCCCCGGTGAAAATGAGTTTGACACCCCTGTTCTAGAGGGTTGCTTGGAGCTCCCTTATCACTGAAGATCTCTCACCTGCAATTTCCTTTACCTTAGACAATACCTCCTCTGTCCCTAGTTTCTATTAGCCCATTCCTCTACTGGGGTCTCTTCACACCTCTGAATGATCTTCTTAGGGTAAATCCCTTAACAGCGGTCCCCAACCTTTTTGGCACCATGGACCAGTTTCATTAAAGAAAATTTTTCCACAGATGGGGGGTAGGGGGACAGGAAGCAGAGCTCAGGAGGTAAGACGAGCAAAGTTTAACTCACTTGCTCACTGCTTACCTCCTGCTGTGTGGCTCAGTTCCTAACAGGCCAAGGACTGTTACCAGTCTTCAGCCAGGGGTTGGGGACCCCTGCAGCAGGTTTATAAGATGACTCAACTCTGAAGTCCTACTGTGGGAACTGGATCTGGCCTCTGGGAAACAGACAGCTTTGCTCATGTGTTGATGGAAGTACAGCTCCTTGCAAATGCAGCCCTCTTTTTCTTCTGTTGTCACAAGCTGCTTTAGCCATAGTCTTTCTCACTTTAAGATTTTGTTTTCAGAGGAAGTCAGTTGCCAGTCCCTACAAATGTCAATCCCTTGGGAATATATGTCAAAGCTTTGGAGTGATTCTCTTATAGCCCCATTCCACCCAAATGAGTGGGAAATACCTCTTCAAATTCCCCCATGAGAAGAAGAATCTCCAAGGCATTCTCACAACTCTGTTCAAAAGCATTCTCTCTACAAAACAGAACCCTCATGCACTGTTGGTGAGAATGCAGACTGGTACAGCCACTGTGGAAAATGGTATGGAGTTTTCTCAAAAAATTAAAAGTGGAACTGCCTTATGACCCACTGATTCTCCTTCTGGGAAGATATCCTAAGAATCCCAAACAATAATTCAAAAGAATATGTGCACTCCTATTTTCATAGCAGTTATTTACAATAGCCAACATCTGGAAACAGCCCAACTGTCCATCACTAAATGAGTGTATAAAAATCTGTGGTACATTTACACAATGGAATACTATGCAGCCATAAAAAGAAGGAGCTCTTATGTTTTGCAACAGTATGGATGGACCTGGAGAGCATTATGCTAAGTGAAATAAGCCAGTCAGACAAAGACAGATGCCATATGATCTCACTTATGTGTAGAATCTAAAGAACAAAATCAACTGACAAATAAAATACAGAGTCATGGTCACATGGAACAGACTGACAGCTGTCAGAGGGGAGAGGATGGGGGAACTGGATAAAGAAGATGAAGGGATTAGCCAAAGAATATATATATATATATATACATTCTGGTTGTCACAATAGTGTGGTGACAGCCAGATAAAAATGGAGGTGGTGGAGGTGGGCAAAGGGGGGCAGGGAAAGAGGACAGAGACTAGCTGGGGTGATGGGTGCACAATGCAGTGTGCAGATGGTGTTTTATTGAGCTGTACACTTGAAAATCTGTATGGTTTTATGAACCAATGTCACCCCAATAAATTCAATTTTTCTAAATAAAAGCATCTTCTCTACTACTTTCCTCTCAAACAATCCCCTAGCTTCTCTTTATATACCTTTGTGGTAAGTAATAGGTTTTAGGTGTCTCAGATCATGTCTTAGATGCCATCTTTTTTTAAATAAGAGTTTTATTTTATTTATTTTTAGAGAGAGGGGAAGGGAGGGAGACAAACATCAATGTGTGTGAGATATATCAATTGGCTGCCTCTCACATGCCCCTACTGGAGACCTGGCACACAACCCAGGAATGTGCCCTGACTGGGAAACAAAGCAGTGACCTTTTGGTTCACAGGCTGAAACTCAATCCACTGAACCACACCAGGCAGGGCTAGAAGTCATCTTTTCACAAATTCTATAAATATGGTGTGTCACCTCTCTTTAGAATATGTGATCCCTTCATTTTCAGCTTTGGATTCTCATCCAAAACCAAACAGAAAAGGTCCCCTTGTCGTATCTGTTAAATAGGACTGCAGCCAGTACTACACTATGAGCTTCTTGACATCAAGAAATAAGTTTCACTCATTTTTGTTTCCCCAACACTTTGCATGGTACTGGGTACAGGGAAGATGCTCAAAACTATTTGATGACTCCAGTTCAAGAAGCTGGACTAGGTACATTCATTACACACAATCTCTCCTAGAGTCCATTAAAACAAAACTGCATCAACACATAAAAGAATACATCTCTAATAGGAAAAATAATGATGGGGGAGAATGGGGAAATGGTGCAGGAATTAAGAAGCATAATTGGTAGGAACAAAATACATAGGGGGGATTTAAAAATGGCATAGGAGATGGAGAAGCCAAAGAACTTACACACGTGACCTATGGACATGAACTAAGGAGGGGGATTGCAGGAGGGAAGCGGGGTACCAGGTGGAGGGGGGCAAAGGAGGGGAACTGGCACAATTGTAATAGCATAATTAATAAAATATACTTAAAAAAGAAAAAAATGAGATAAAGGTGAGGGATTGCCAACAAAAGAGACACTAACACATTTCTGAGAGAAGAAAAGTAGATGTGAGCAAGTTAGAAGGTGAAACAGATGCATGAAACCACTGTTTAGAATATGTTATGAAGAAGCAACAGAAGAGATGGGAGCCAGCCAGTCTGGCAGAACCCTGGAGATACTCTGGGCTCTGAGTCAGCAAGTGCAGAAGGGAGCAAGAGTGAGAAATGAGAATTTAAACTAAGGAATTACTTGATAATTTGTAAAACAGAATAGCTACATCAGTCTCCACCACCATATCCTACCCCAAATCTTTTGTCCAGAATATGAGTTAATGGCATTTGCCAACAAGCAAAAAATAAAAATAAAAAATAAAACCCAAACTAGAGAGCTTTTATCTGGAAAAAATAAAATGCTGTGGAAAAAGTTATGACTACTAGTTTGGATATCAGCTGCTCAGAGAAATACCTTTTGCACTGGGCATTTGGAGGGTTCATAGCCAGACAGCCAATTCCCAGCCTACCTACTTTAAAACAAAGCTTGTCAAGCAACTAGCCCCTCCTGCCCTACCTCATGAAGACTTCCTTGTCAGAACTCCCAGTCAGCCATTAAAGGAGAGAACTACCTGACAACATACCTGCTTTACCTGGAAAACAGGCCAGCTTTCCAAAACAGCAAAGGGAAAACCCACCTCAGCTACCTAGTAAGTTTTCCTTAAAAATAAATGGACAGAGCACTTCCTGTCAAGATGATGGAGTAAGTAAATGTGGTCTTCACATCCTCACACAACCACATCAAAATTACAACTGTTATACAACAACCATCATTCAGAATGCCTGAAATTTAGCTGAATAGAAGTCCTGTAACTAAGCATATAAAGAAGAACCCATGTTGAGACTGATGGGAGGGGCAGTGATGCAGAACAGGTTATTCCACACCCATGTGTGGCAAATAAAAATTGGGAGGGATATCTCAGCTTTGGAGTTCCCCCCTGAGGAGCAAGGGATCTCAGCCCCACACCAGGTCTCCCAACTGAGGCTTCCACTGCTAGAAAGAAAAGAACCCATAATGTCTGGCTGTGAAAACCAGTGGGGATTGTGGCTAAGTGACACAGAGGGCTTCTGGAGTCCCGGGAACCATATTTCACCATGTATAATGCACACTTTTTTGCCCAAATTTTTGAGGGAAAAATAACGGTGCGCATTATACATGGGTAGTACTAATTCTGTATCTATATAAATGTTTTTAAGTCTTTTACTTGTGCTTATGCATTAAAAGTGTAACTATAAAAATACAATAATGATATCCATATGCAAAATAGTACCCTAGAATATGATCATTGGTCTTGTTTCTAAATATAAATAAATAAATAACAGAATTAAAAAATGTTAATAAGATTTTTTTCCTGATAGTTTGGGCCAAAAACATGGGTGTGTAGTGTACACCGGAGCTCATTATATAGAACAAAATATGGTATTTTTTAAAGGGGCCACACACTGACTTACTTGCTGACGGACTCACTCACTCTGAGCTTCACCACCGGGGCAGCAGCTTTAACGGCACCAGGGATATATGGGGATGGACTGAATTCCCTGGCATTAGGGTGAGGGCTGGAGGAATAGCTTTCTCCCAGACAGAAGTGATGGCAGAGGCCATTGTTCCTTTTTTGACCCCTCCCCTGAAAGAGCCACAGAGCCAGGGGGTGGGGGCCATAGCTGAGTCTCCATCAACCTGGTTAACACTGTTTGCTCCACCCTGGTGTTCTCTGAGACCCTGCCCCTCCCCAACTTGCAGTGGCTTTTTCCAGTGGCTCTTTCCAGTGACTTTTTCACACAAAGGGCATGTTTTGGTTCATGCTACACACTTTCCTAAAATAACTCAAAGGTTCACAAACTCCAAACAAGCAGCATGTGGCCTTTGCATGCCCCATACCTCTTGGTAAGTGGCCTCAGGCCTGGTACTAGCAGCAGCTGGCCTCTGTTGGCAGTTTGGTTTCTCCCCAGCACCTCCAACTTTTAGGAAAAGTAGCAGCCATCTGCAGATCTATTTGTAGCCCATGCTGGGAGGTCCTGGGCAAGGCACAGGTAGTGGCTGACCTTGGTCTGCACATCTTGGGAGGCCCAGAGCCAGTGCACACAGTGGACAGCTTCTGACCACATTAAAGCACCACCCAACCACCTCTACTCAAGGGTCAGACTTATTGGGCACCAGAGCCCTGCAGAAGTGAGTCCTGCTCCATGGAATTGAACCCTGCACACTAACTCTGCTGCTATGGTTGCAGCCAGTCCTTACAGCCAATTGATCTGGGGGTAAATCTGTCCCATTGATGTGCCAATAGCAATCAAGTTTCAAATACAACAGGAGGGCACACACGGCCCACACAGGGGTGGAATGATGGAGAGGAGGCCATGTACCTGGACGGCAGAATACTGTCCAGGTACAGAACTGTGTACCTGGCACAGTTCAAGTGACAGGGAGACTACGCCACTGAGCCCCACAGGACATTCACTACATAAGGCCACTCTATCAAGACCAGGAGACATAGCAGTTCTACCTAACACATAGAAACAATGACAGGGAGGCTGCCAAAATGAGCAGACAAACAAAATGTCCCAAATAAAAGAATAAAGCAACACTTCATTAAAAAAAACTAAACAAAATGGAAACAAGCAATCTACCAGATGCAGAATTCAAAACACTGGTTATGAGGATGCTCAACGAATTTAGGGGAAGAGTACAGAAACCTAGTGAGAACTTTAACAAAGATCTAGGGAACATAAAAATGGAGATAGAAAACATGAAAAATAACCAGTCAGAAACAAAGAATACAATAATTGAAATACAGAATACGTTATAGGGAGTCAACAGCTGATTAGATGAATCAGAGGACTGAATCAATAATTTGGAAGACAAAGTAGTGGAAAACACCTAATCAGAACAGCAAAAAGAAAAAAAGAATCTGGTTGTTTAGAGTTCTGGCCAAGATGGAGGCATAGGTAAAAACACTTCACTTATTTGCACTAACAAAAGAAAGATAACAACCAATTTAAAAACAACAAACAACCAGAAATGCCAGATAATCAAACTGCATGGAAGTCCAACAACCAAGGAATTAAAGAAATATTCACCCACACTGGTAGGAGAGACGAGACAGGAGATGGTTATCCGAGCACAGAGGACACACGGCAAGTCGGCAGACCGTGCAGGTGAGGCACGGCTGGCTGAATGGAAAACTAGACTCAAAACTAACTGTAAACTACTGCAGGGGTTGTAACAACAGGAGAAACTCCCAGTCTCACAGGAGAGTTCCCTGGAAAGTGGGGTAGGGTGGAGCAAGTGAGCGGTATTGTTCCCTCTCTGACCCTTATACCACAGACAGTGCCTCAACACAGCGAAGAGGGTTGCCCCACCCTGGCAAACACCTAAGGCTCCACCCCCTTACAACATAACAGGTGTACTGAAACAAAGAAATATGGCCCAAATGAAAGAACAAATCAAAACCCCAGAGCCCTGCCTGGTGTGGCTCAGTGGATTAGGCACTGGGCTGCAAACCAAAGGGTCACTGGTTCAATTCCCAGTCAGGGCACGTGACTGAGTTGCAGGCCAGATCTCCAGTAGGGGGCGTGTGAGGGGCAACCATACATTGATCTTTCTCTCCCCCTTTCCCTCTCTCTAAAAATAAATAAATAATATCTTAAAAAGAAAAATGCTAAGCAATGAGGACATTGACAACCTATGTGAAGCAGAGTTCAAAACACTGGTAATCAGGATGCTCACAAAACTAATTGAGCTCGGTTGCAAAATGAAGGAAGAAATGAAGGCTACCCAAAGTGAAATAAAGCAAAATATAAAGGGAAACAAAAGTGAAGAGAAGGAAACCAGGACTCAAGTCAATGATTTGGAACAAAAGGAAGAAATAAACATCCACCTGAAATAGAATGAAGAAACACGAATTCAAAAAAATAAGGAGAGGCTTAGCAACCTATGGGATAACTTTAAGCATTCCAACACCTGAATCATATGGGTGTCAGAAGGACAAGAGGAAGACCAAGAAATGGAAAACTTATTTGAAAAAAATAATGAAGGAAAACCTCCCCAATCTGGCAGGGGAAATACACTTCTAGGAAGTCCAGGAAGCTCAGAGAGTCCCAAAGAAATTGAACCGAAGGAAGCACATACCAAGGCACATCATCATTAAGTTACCCAATATTAAAGATAAAGAGAAAATATTAAAAGCAGCAAGAGGAAAGGAGAGAGTTATCTACAAAGGAGTTCCCATAAGACTATCAGCTGATTTCTCAAAAGAAATCTTACAGACAAGAAGGGGCTGGCAAGAAGTATTCAAAGTCATGAAAGGCAAGAACCTACATCCAAGATTATTCTATCCGGTAAAGCTCTCATTTAGAACAGAAGGGCAGATAAAGCACTTCCCAGATAAGGTCAAGTTAAAGTTCATCATCACCAAGCCTTTATTATATGAAATGTTAAAGGGGCTCATCTAAGAAATAGAAGATCAAAAACTATGAACAGTAAAGTGACAACAAACTCATAATTATCAACAACTGAACCTAAAAAAAAAAAAACTAAGCAAATACCTGGAACAGGAGCAGAATCAGAAAAATGGAGATCACATGGAGAGTTTCCAGTGGGAAGGGGAAGAATGCAGGGGAAAGGTACAAGGAATAAGGAACATAATTGGTAGGCATAAAATAGATGGGGAGAGGTTAAGGATAGTATAGGAAACAGAGAAGCTAAGGAACTTTGTATGTACAACTCATGGACATGAAATAAGGAGGCGGGGGACAATGTTGGAGGATGGGGGTGTAGAGCAGAGGGGGGATAAAGAGGAGAAAAAATTGGGACAACTGTAATAGCATAATCAATGAAATATACTTCAAATAAATAAAATTGAAATGCTGTTTTTTTTTAAATAAGAAAAAAGAATCCAGAAAAATGAAAGAATCCTAAAAGCAGCAAGAGAAAAGTAGTTAGTTACCTACAAGGGATCTCCCATAAGACTGTCAGCTAATTTGTCAACAGAAACTTTGTAGGCCAGAAAGGACTGATGTGAAATGTTCAAGTGGTGAAAAACCAAGGACCTACAGCAAAGATTGCTGCACATGGCAAAGCTATCATTTAGAATGGAAAGATAGATAAAATGATTCCCAGAGAAGAAAATGCTAAAGAAATTTACCACCAAACCAATATTACAAGAAATGCTAATGGCTCATCTTTAAGAAGAAGAAAAGATTAAAAAAAGAATAATAAAATGGCAATAAATACATATATATCAACAATTACTTTAAATGCAAGTGGATGAAACACTCTAAACAAAAGACATATGATGGCTGAATGGATAACAAAATAAGACCCTTTTCATGCTGTCTACAAGAGACTCGTTTTAGATTGAAAGACATACATACACTGAAAGTAAAGGAATTGAAAAAGGTATTTCATAAAAATGGAAACCACAAACAAAAAAAGCTGGAGCAGCAATACATATACCAGACAAAATAGGCTTTAAAACAAAGGCTATAGTAAGATACAAATGACCCGGCAATTCCACCTCTAGATATTCATCCAAAGAAACCCAAAACACTAATTTGAAAACACACGTGCATCCATGTATTCATTGTAGTATAATTTACAATAGCCAAGATATGGAAACAATCTAAGTGTCCATCAATAGATGAATGGAGAAAGAAGTGGTGCATGTATACAATGGAATATGGCTCAGCCATAAAAAAAAATAAAATAAAATCTTGCCATCTGCAACGATATGGATGGACTGAGAGAATATTGTGCTGAGTGAAATAAGTCAGACAGAGAAAGACAAATACCATATGATTTCGCTCATACATGAAATCTAAACAATAAGCAAACAGAAACAAACTCATAGATACAGAGAACATTTTGATGGTTGCCAGATGAGTGAGGGGACAGGGGATGAGTGAAAGAGGTGATGGAATTAAGAAGTACAGATTGGTAGTTACAGAACAGTCATGGGGATGTAAAGTACAGCACAGGGAATAGTCAATAATATTGTAATAACTTTGTATGGTATCAGATGGGTTCTAGATTTATCAAAGGGGATCACTTCTTAATTTATATAAATGTCTAATCATTATGTTGTACACCTAAAAATAAGATATTGTATGTCAACTATATATAATTGAAAAATATTTAAATTTTTTTTAATTATTAAATGGACAGGATAGTGAAATCACCATAAATGGCAGAATAAGGAGCTCCACTGATCCTTCCCTCCACAAAAGCAACTAAAAAGCTGGCAAAAACCTGTCAGAATCAAGTTTTACAGAACTCTGGAATCTACTTAAAACTTATCTAGGGAGGGCTTAGTGCTAAGAAAGAAGTAGCTGCTATCTGGTAAGAGAGAGAAGCAAGATTTTAAATTGTCTGCCTATCATATCTTAATCTCCAGATTGGAAGTGGCTCTGAAGATGGTAGCCCATACTGTTGGAGCAGGCTATTAGTACCAGAGAAAGCAACAATTTATTCTCAAAAAATGGTGTTTCTTTACTTCTACCTGTCTGGCAGCCTTCTGAAGAAGTGGGATAATTGGACTATTGTTATAAAAGACATTAACGTATTGCATATACAAGAATTCTTTGAACTCCTGTTACAACATGTTTAAGCCAGAAATTATTTCAAAAAAGGAGTTCAAAAATTTTTCAATTAAATAGTGAGCAACGGCCCTGGCCAGGTAGCTCACTTAGTTGAAGCATCATTCCATGCACCAAAAGGTTGCAAGTTCAATTCCCAGTCAAGCACATACCCAGGTTGCAGCTTCAGTCCTTAGTTGGGACACATACAAAAGGCAACTGACCAATGGTTTTCTCTCACATCTATGTTTTTGCTCACTCTCTCTCCCTTCCTCTATCTCTAAAATTAATAAACAAATCCTCAGGTGAGGATTAAAATAATAATAATAATAATAATAATAATAATAATAATAATAATAATAAATAATAATAATAATAAACTGAGAATCTAGTGTCAAGTCACTATGTTTTATTAACCTTGTTGCTTAATCTTCCCCAGGGTGTTTATGTCAAAAGTTATATTTCAAGTTATTGCACCATTGTGTACATCCATATTCCAGGCAATAGGATGGAGACGGTAATGACAGAGAAAAGAAAGGATAGGAAGGACACAATCTGGAAAACCCAGATGGTAATTTCCATGGTCAGAACTTAGTTACATAGTCATTGCTACCTGCAAGGAAGGCCAGGAAATATCTGTATTTGCCCTACTAAAAATGGGAGGGGGCTATTACTGTTTTATAAGGAAAGAATGGAAACTGAAGGGCCACTAGCAGTCTTAGTCACAGCATGATCCAGAAAACAGTGGATTTATGTCAGCAGAGCAGGAGAGGGAAATCCTAGTATTCTGGTTGTGCAGTAGGCAACAAGAACAACCAGTCCAGAGATTTCCAGCCAAGATGCAGGCATAGGTGGACATACTATGCCTCCTTTCACAACCAAAATTAAGGACAACAAAGATTTAGAAAGAAGAAAACAACCAGAACTGATAGGAAATTGAACTGTATGGAAGTCCAACAACCATTCATCCAGACTGGTAAGAGGGACGGAGTTGTGGCAGGAAAAAGTGCAGGTTGGCAGACCTGGATGCCCAGGCAGCGGGTGGCGGAACCAGATGTACAGGTGGCAGCTAGCAGACCCTGGGCATAGGGTGGCAATGGTGCAGACCCAGTGAGGTCACGCAAGGCGGCTGGCTGACCAGGTGGTCCCACATTCACGCGCAGATAATCCAGTCAAAGGGGAAGCAGCGGAAGGGACTGGAATCTGAGAGAGAGCAGAGCAAGCGCCATTGTTCCCTTTCAGACCCCGCCCCCACATACAGCATCACTACCCAGCAACTGGGCTGCCCCACCCTGGGGAACACCTAAGGCTCCACCCCTCACTACCTAACAGATGCAACCAGACCAAAAAAAATGGCTCAAACCAGAGAACAAATCAAAGCCCCAGAGCCAATTCATCTAAGCAACCAAGGGATAGACAACCTATCAGATGCACAGCTCAAAGCCCTGGTGATCAGGATGCTCACAGAATTGGTTGATTTTGCTCACAAATTAGATGAAAAAATGAAGGCTACAATAAGTGAAATGAAGGAAAATGCACAGGGAACCAATAGAGATGGGAGGAAAACTGGGACTCAGATCAATGGAGTGGACCAGAAGGAAGAAACAAACAACCAAACAGAAAACAAGGAAGAAACAAGAATTCA
>PVKU01012897.1:0-32299 GCA_004027475.1 Anoura caudifer | reverse complement strand
AAGACAAGGTTGTCCACTTTCACCACTTCTATTCAATATAGTATTGGAAGTCTTAGCCACAGCAATTAGACAAGAAAAGGAAATAAAAGGCATCCAAATTGAAAAGGAGGAAACAAAGCTATCATTGTTTGCAGATGACATGATAGTGTACATAGAAAATCCTATAGACTCAGCCAAAAGCTGCTCGACCTAATAAATGAATTTGGCCAATCAGCAGGATACAAAGTCATTATCCAGAAATCAAAAGCATTTTTGTATACCAACAACAAAAGAGCAGAAGCAGAAGTCAAGGAAAAAATCCCATTTGATATAGCAAAAAGAAAAATAAAATACCTAGGAATAAAGCTAACCAAGGAAGTAAAAGACCTATACTCAGAAAATTACACAACACTGAAGAAAGAAATCAAGGAAAGCACAAATAAATGGAAACATATACTGTGTTCGTGGACTGAAAGGATTAACATCATTAAAATGTCCATACTACGCAAAGCAATGTACAGATTCCATGCAATACCTATCAAAGCACCAATAGCATATTTCACAGATATAGAACAAACACTTCAAAAATTTGTATGGAACCATGAACAACCTCAAATAGCTGCAGCAATTTTGAGAAAGAAGAGCAAAGTAGGAGAGATCACAGTACCTGACACCAAACTGTATTACAAGGCCACTGTAATCAAAACAGCCTGGTACTGGCACAAAAACAGGCACATGGACCAGGGGAATAGAACAGAGAGCCTAGAAATAAACCTAAGTCTCTACAGTCAATTAATATTCAACAAAGGAGGCAGCAACATAAAATGGAATAAAAATAGCATCTTCCACAAGTGGTGTTGGGGGAACTGGACAGCTACATACAAAAAAATGAAACTCGAACACCAACTTACACCATACACAAAAATAAATTCCAGGTGGATAAAAGATTTAAATATAAGCTGTGACACAATTAAAGACCTAGAGGAGAACATAGGCAGGAAAATCTCAGATATTTCATGCAGTGACAACTTTACTGATATGTCCCCTAAAGCCAGGGACATAAAGGATAGAATAAACAAATCTGATCTCATCAAAATTAAAAGCTCCTGCACATCTAAAGAAAACAGTATTAAAATAAAAAGAGAATCAACTATATGGGAAAACATATTTGCCAATGATACCTCAGACAAGGGTTTAATCTGCAAAATATATAAAGAACTTACACAACTCCACTCTAAGAAGACAAGCAACCCAATTAAAAAATGGGCAAAGGACTTGAACAGATACTTCTCCAAGGAGGACATACAGAGGATCCAGAGACTCGTGAAAAGATGCTTAATATCGCTAGCTATCAGAGAGATGCAAATTAAAACCACAATGAGATACCACTTCACACCAGTCAGAATGGCCATCATAAACAAAGTAACAAACAACAAGTGTTGGAGAGGTTGTGGAGAACAGGGGACCCTAGTGCACTGTTGGTGGGATAGCAGACTGGTACAACTGCTATGGAAAGCAGTATGGAATTTTCTAAGAAAACTAAAAATGGAACTGCCTTTTGACCCAGCAATTCCACTGCTAGGATTATATCCTAAGACCCTGAAACACCAATCCAAAATAACCTATGCACCCCAATGTTCATAGCAGCACAATTTACAATAGCCAAGTGTTGGAAGCAACCTAGGTGCCCATCAGTAAATGAATGGATCAAGAAACTATGGTACATTTACACAATGGAATTCTATGCAGCAGAAAGAAAGAAGGGCTCCTACCCTTTGCAACAGCATGGATGGAACTGGAGAGCATTATGCTAAGCGAAATAAGCTAGGCAGTGAAAGACAAATACCATATGATCTCACCTTTAACAGGAACCTAATAAAAACAAAAAAACAAACGAGCATAATATAACCAAAGACACTGAAATTGAGAAGGGGTTGACAGTCACCAGAGGGGCGAGGGGAGGGAATTTCAGGGGGAAAGGGGAAGGGTTTGGAACAACAAGTATAAAGGTCACATGAACAAAAACTGGGGGGGGGGTGAAATGGGAGTGAGGTGGGGAGGGCTGGGGCCATGGGCTGCAATGGGAGTAAAAGAGAGAAAACTATACAAGAACAACAATTAAAATTAAAAACAAATGGATAAAATCTTTTTAAAAAGAATAGCAAAAAAAGTCAATAAATTTATCAATGTAGATGAAATCATCAAATTCTGAAATAATAAAACTAAAACATGACAAAGTAAGCATAAAAATTCTGGTTCTATTGAGGAGATTGATTCAGTTATTAAAATATAACATTGAAGAAGATTCCAGGCTCTTACAATTCCCACATGGAAAGATACTATTACAGATCAATCATGGGACATAATTGTGTCAGGCAGATGTTAAAATATTTCCCATTGAACAAAATTTCCCAATGCTTCCTTTGCAATCAGAATAAAATTAATAAAAATAAAACATGCTATGCTCATAAATTTTATGATTAATGTTTGTTTACCTCTATTGGATTTAGTGATACAACTTTGGTACATAAGTCCCTGCCTAGTAACACCTTGCCAATGCAGTTCTTTGAACTTGACTTTGTACTATCTTGCCTTGGTAGCTCAAACTTACAAATTCCACTGATTAGAATGTTTTGCTTTCTTCCTTATTTGTCCTTCGGAACTGAATTTCAGATAGTATTACATAAAGTTTTAAATCAGCCCTGACTGGTATAGCTCAGTGGATTGAGCACAGGCCTGGGAACCAAGGGATCTCACTTTGATTTCCAGTCAGGGCACGTGCCTGGGTTGCAGACCAGTTCCCAGCAGGGGATGTATGAGAGGCAACCACACATTGATATTTCTCTCCCTCTCTCCTTCCCTTCCCCTCTAAAGATAAAATAAATAAAATCTTAAAATAATTGTAAATCAACTAAATCACGAAGTGTAAATTTACCGAAGCTTGTTGGAAGTGTTTGATTTGTTATTGTAGAATATGCCTCAAAACTTGTTTGAGAATATAACTCACATGGTACAAGATAGGTCTTGTTTTATTCTAAGATATCAGCAGGCACTTCTTTTTCACATATGAATAAACAGAAATGCTTCATATAAACTATTTGTGTCACTGATATTCAGTCATCTTTAAAATTTGAAAGGCTCCAGAAAGGTTGAGGAAATCCAAATAAAGAAGGACAATCAAATGAGTCCTAAGCAATGAAAATCTGAAAAGGTCACTGAAAAGCCCCAGTATTTAGAGAAACCAGGCATTAATGCCAGTAAATCCATTTAATTACATCAGAGCTTATGTGCACTCTTTTCAATTTATGAAATTGAGTAGATATGCCTAATCTTTAAAAACCATCAAACAAAACATTTTCTCTTGACTTTGTGGTCTCATCATAGTTCCATTATGTTTTTCCTTTTCAAAATCATATAACCTGTCTCCAACTCTTCAAGTCCTGCCCTGTCCTGAGCAGTTCCCATGTCCTGTGCGCGTCCATCTAACGAAGCTCCCTTTCCCAACCAGCCACCCAAGACTCACCTGGATCCTATTTACTAACCCTACCATGCTTTGTTCACTTTTTTATCCTCCTTGATTTTTCTGCATCTTTTGTCTTTATTCTACCTTCTTTTTTGAAATCCTCTTGTCCCTAATCTTCTGAGATTGGGTTGTTGTGATTCCTATTCTTTGTAACCTTTCTTTCATAACAAGTATTATGTTACATGGCACTTCTCACTCCCTGTTTTGTTCTTCCCAGGTCCTACACTGAATTCTGCTCTTTGCTCTTCCTTTTCACATACATACTTTCTGTAACAATTTTATCCACTCCCATGATTTTAGTTGTATTCTTGAAACATAGGCTTTGAATGCTCTATTTAAGTATATGGTCCCTATTAAAAACAAAACAAAGCAAAAAAAAATCCCTGCAGTTACTTTTTCTAACTAATTACTGAAGTGTCAATCCCCTCATATCTTTCTTTTTTTATTTTTATTTATTTTTTATTGCTCACAAGTTTGTTGCTTAAATCATTTACGTATATCTGGTAAATCATGACCAAATTTTTGTTAGTTTGCACATAGTAAATTGAAACACACTTGGTACATTACAGGATTGTTGTGTTTTTGTTTGGTTTTAGTTGGCAACAAAGTTTGATGTTAATGGCTTGTTACTATTAATTTACTATATTCTGTAATTGTCCATTACTTTTCATGTTGTGTTGTGACAGATTTGGGTATAATTTTAGTCAACTGAAATATGATGCTTTACCATTTTGTTTTTAGAAAGGAAATCCAAAGGAAAAATATTTATACTTGAATATATTAGCCTCAGCCTACATGACATTTTCTTCTTTAAAGTATACATTTTACAAGAAACAGAATTGACAGATTTTTCTACTTGCTGACTGACTAACTTATTTCTTTCCATGATCTTGAGGAATTGCCTTTTCCTTTCTAGATCTCTTTTTTTTTTTTTTTTTAAAGTTTTGATACTAAGGTATACTACTGGGCATTTCTGTCTTTTAAAGTATATTTTTTTCTGATTTACAGTACAATTTCAGAAAGTTGATAGATATTAAGAACTTATTATTGGTTCCTCATATCTTTGCACACAACAAAGCCTTAACCCCCCTTTAAGGACTAACATAAATTTCAACTCCTTCATGAAACCATTCTAAATGAATTCTTTGTAAATTAAAAAAAAAAAATCTCTCAAACTTGAGTTACTGTTAGAAATTTTATTTCCAATTTTATCCTTGCAATTGGAGATGGATATCATGCACCATGCTTCTTTATAATTTTATAATCAATAATCATTTAACTTCTCATGCAGCCTTATTATTTTTGAAATATTTTAGTCAGTTCAGATTCCATAAGTAATTTCCTTAGAAAAAAATCTATCGATGATCCATTTAAAGTTTACTTTAGGAAATCAAAGAAAATTGAAACAGTATAAACTGAGAGGTGGATTAAAATGTGATAACAAGTTAGCCAGTGAAATAATGAAGAAAAACAAAACCTTTTAATAGGAGGATTAATCCAATGTACAGGCATGAAGTCCGCATTCACAATATAATCAAAGATGGTGAAAGTGAATAGCACAAAGAGTGAACACGAGCAGAGATTTGACCATAAAGAACATTTCACAACATGACACAAATATCATTTTTAAAGAGGGTGCTTTATTGAAAGATGTACAATTAGAGGACTGGATTTTATTTAAGCACATACTGATATGTTAATAGATGGTACATTTACATGTTACACATAACTTAGATCAAGTTGGTTGTTAACTGCTGTTCAGATCACTCAAATCCTTACTGGCTTTCTGTCTGTTTTATTCTTTACTGGGAATGAAGTTTTGAAGTCTCCAAATACAAGTTTGTCTATTTCTCCTTTTAGTTCTATCAGTTTTTATTTCATGTATTATGAAACCCTGCTGTTAGAAACATACACATTTGAGATTGCTGAATTCTCTTGGAGAATTGACCCCTCATCTCTGGGTAGTGTCCTACATTCCTGGTGGCACTTCTTGCTCTGAGGAAGACCTCATCTTATTTAATATAGCAACTCCATTTGCTTTTGATAGAATATGTCTTTAATTTCATATTTCAAGTTTGTTTCTTATAAAGCTAAGAGTTGAGTCTAGTTCATTCATTTAGAAACTTATTTAAATGATTGATTTTAATGTGAGTATTGGTAGATTTAAATGTACTACCTTGGTAATAGTCTCTTATTTGTTTCATTTTTTTTCATTTTCCTACTTTCCTTTTCTTCTGGTGATATTTTAATTGACTGAGTATATTTTATACTTTCTTAATTATTGGTTTATTATTTAAACATTTTTTTAATATTAGAAGATTTTCCCAGGGTTTACAATATATCTTTACTCAAAGTGTTTCTTTAGATAATATCATACTGCTTCAAATGTGATGTAAGAAACCTACAAAGTATCCACCTAATTCTTCCCTGCTATCTATTGCACTTTTGTGCCATATACTTTACCTTTATAAAAATGATCTAAACAAATAGTACATTGTTACCATTAAACTTTGAACAGTCAGCCATCTGTTAAACTGATTATGTTTGGGAAGAAGGAAATCTTTTAAATTTATATTCATTTCAATTGATTTTAAATTACTTTTTATATATACAAGTTTCTATCTGGCATTTTTTTTTTTTTTTGACCTGAAGAACATTCTTAAACACTTCACATACTATATGTCTGTTGGTGATTTCATTTTTGAAAGGTGTTTTCACTGAATGTAGATCTGGGTTGACAATTTTACTATTGCAGTACTTTTTATCTCATTTACATCTACTTTGTATACTTTCTGATGAGAAGTTTCCATAATTCTTTCCTTTTCTCCTGTGTAGGTCATGTACTTTTTTTGCTAGCTACCTTCAAAATTTTCTTGTTTTCCCTCACAGGGGTTTTGAAATGAGTGTTATGTGGCTTCAATTTATTTGTTTGGTACCTTTCGTGCTTTGTGTTCTCTGCCTTTCTAAATCTGTGTTTTAAATGTATTTTGTTACATTTTGGAACTTCTATAACTCTTCAAATATTTTTTTCTCCCCCTTGATTTCTATCTTCTGATATTCCAATTATATGCATGCTGGACCGTTTGATGGTTTCTCATAGGCTTCAAATGTTATATTGCTTTTTCCAAATTTTATTTTTCTTTTTGTTTTCTTTAGGTGTTTCAGTTTGAGTAATTTCTATTAACCTATCATCAAATTCACTGATATTTTTTCTCATCAAGTTCTCTAATGAACAGACTGAAGCCAATGTTTGTCTCTATTACCGCTTTTCTCCATTCACCCATACTGTTTAGAAGTTGCTGTAGAAATTTCTCATTTGCTTATTCACATTTTTCTGCTTTGTCTACCAGAATCTACATTTTAAACATAGCTATTTTAATTTTTCTGTATTATAGATCTAACATCAGGGCCATTATTTTCATCTGCTTTTTTAAATTATGTATTGTGCACAAAGGGCATGATTTTGGTTGAATGTCAGACATCATCTATTAGAATAAGAGAATTCAAGATCAATGATAAACAGGTGTAACTCTTCTTTTGCTAGTCCAGGGTATGGCAAAACTACCTGATGCCTGTTTATATAGAGTTTATTAATTAATAATGTTTTATATTGTTAAATATTTAATTAATTTTTTAGAGGGAAGGGAGGAGAGGGAGAGAGGGAGACAAATATTGATGTTAGAGAGAAACATCAATCAGCTGCCTTTCACATGTGCCCCAGTGGGGCCTCTAAACCTGCAACCCAGGCATGCGCCCTGCCTGAGAATTGAACTTATGACCTTATGCTTTGCAGAATGACACCCAACCAACTGAGCCATGCTCACCAAGGTTGCTTTGCACTTTTTAAAAAATTAAAAATATATGTAACAGAAATAATATGCAGCCTCAGATAAGTATATATAAATACATATATACAGTGTATACACACACACAGACACAGAGAAGTTTGTTGATACCTTGATATCTTTAGATCACTGGTCTAGTGAGGGGAAAGAAGAGTTAATCAGTCTAGTTAGGAATTGAGCTGTTCAGATTTTTTTGTTAGTTACATTAGTATACAGCAAGCTACATATGTCTCTAATATAACTTATGCTTGGGTGAGACTGAATTGCCAGAGAGGTTGCTCTTCGGAATGTAAACATTCCTGTTCTATACTGGGTTTTGCTCTTCCGTATGAGCCTGCACTCGGAAGTGAGGGTGGAGGATGAGCGCCTGGTATCTCCCAGAACTGTTGGCTGCTGCTGCTTGTCATTCAGTATTTGCTAGCTTGGTGTAAGGCGCAGAATATTCTCTGTTGTTCTGAGACAGTCTCACTTTTGGACATTTCATATATTTCTGGTCTCTGGGGGAGTGTTTGCAGTGGATGGGAGGAGTTTCTCCTTTGTGAATCTACTTCACGCATCTGAAGAAGACAATAGTTTTGTCCCAGGACAAGTTCCTGTCCCTCACCCAAAGACAGAGATGTTGTTTTGCTTTTTTCACTTTCCATCTCCCACTTCAGTTGCCCTTCATTTCTGACTAGCGGTTAACCGGATCTGCCCTCCTTTCCTGGGCTATTTAGAACCCCGTTTCCACAGGAGTGAGCGATCTGCACGGGAGACCACACACTAAGCCCTCCAGGTTCTCACCACTCAGAATTTTCTCGTTTCTATGCTACCTACAATCTTTTTTTTCTTTCTTTCCTAATCATTTTTACCCTTTAAATTATTTTTAACTTGACTGTAATTAAAATTTGGATCTAAAGTTTCCTACCTTTCCTTTTTAATTTATAAATAGTTACATTATCTTTGAAATTATAACACATATTTCAAAATTATCATTGTTGTTTCCTATAAAATATTATAAATGGATGCACTAGTACCTGTAATGATTCTATTTTTAAACTTAAAATGTATTTATAATGTACTTTATATTCTAATCAGCACCATAATAAACATCATTCTCATATGATGTTTTGAGTTATTGCCAGAAGGACATGTAAAATTAAGAGTGATAATGCATAGTCTCAAAATGAAATGTGCCAATATGTAATAAAAACTTTCAAATGATGTACACTACATGATGAAAAGTTTTGGGTTTCTTGAGAAATATGAGGTCTGTCTGGAAAAGGCTCAGCCGTTGTTAATATAAGAACAGTTTGCATGACATCAATGTAACCTGGCAGCCAGGGAGGGTGGACTGGAATGCGCATGTGTGAACGATGATGACTTCACTGTACTGGTCAGTGGGGGTGGTAGACACCTTTGAATGAGCATGTGTACTGTGTGGCTGTCTCATTCAAATTGACTGAGTAAGTGAAACAACAAAACTGCATCAAATTTTGCATTAAGCTTAAACATTCCTGCATGGAAAATATTCAGATGATTCAGAAGGCTGCAGCTATGGGCAACTGGTGATTGGCAGCTGCATCACGACAATGAGCCTGCTCATGCATCACCTGTAGTTCAGAGTTTTTTGGCAAAACACCATATCACTCAGGTGACTCAGCCCCCCTACAGCCCAGATTTGGCACCCTGCGAGTTCTGGCTTTTCCAAAAAATAAAATAACCTTTGAAAGGGAAAATAATTCAGACCCTCTGTGAGATTCAGGAAAATAGGACAGGGCAACTGATGACAATTGGAGAAATGTGTGAGGTCGCAAAGTGAACTACTTTGATTGGGACTGAGGCATCATTGTCCTGTGTACAATGTTTCTTATGTCTTGTATCTTCTTCAGTAAATGTCTCTGTTTTTCATAGTTCATGGCTAGGTACCTTCTGGACAAACCTCGTATAATGCATTCTTGTATGTTTGATTTAGTATGGTTGTTATTTGAATTATCAAATTCTATATTAAAATTTGATTATTTGGATAATTAATACAATCTGTCTAAAAGTCAAAATTTGTGCTTAAATGATACAATATATACATTTATTTTTTAACAATTTTTATATTCCTCTTAGTAGCCTTTATGGTGGTATGAAAAACAGTTTGTTCGGATTGTAATTATGTTAGGTATTCCCAGTGAACACGTGAGCATGGATGAAATGAATTGAATTACTATTCAGATGACCCCAGATTCACTTAATCCAGAAAGAATCTGTCTCAGCATTTTTGGTTCATGGTAGGATTGTAGCCTTGAATGTTTAAACACCTGATCTGGGGAATTATTTTTTTTGTGCCAAGAGGAAAAGATAAAATGATTTCAAAATAATAAAGAGAACTTAAAATAAATTGTTGATGCATACTGTTTTGTCTATATACAGGATTCTTACAAGGGGTGGAATATATATATATTTTTATAACAAATGAATACTATGATGCATGTATCTGAATACTATGATGTCTTTATTTATGGGCCTCAGATTTATTATTTAATTTAGTCCCTAAAAACATGTTAGCAGTTAGATACTATTGTTATCATGTGTTACATAAAAGAAAATTGAAACAAAGAGGTGTATCGTTTTACCCAAAGTCACAGAGTTAATAAGAGTTATAGTTAAAATATGGATTGAATCTAAAACTTAGTCTCAACCATATGCTTAATGGAGCTTTAATTCTTACTTCCAGTATATTTGAAACAAAAACTAGGTTTCTTAAGGCAATTTAACACTGGTAGAGAGTTACTTGGAGCTCAACACTAAAGAAATCATTAGCTGTATTTCCTAAAGCCATGTGTAATAATTTCACAGGTAATAGAAAAGACTCACAAGTTTTCTCAGGCTGTATTAATGATAGGCTTTAATCAAGGTAATACACATATTGTAGCAAGAAAAAAAGTACAGATGAGCATCTGTGGTCCTAGAAACTTTCAGGCACATCCCCACAGGCTACTTTCTTTGTTTTATTGGAAACACATCATCTTTGGAGTATGAACCATCAAGACATGTGTGAGAAATCTTGGTTTCAGAAGAGTGTGGGCAAGATTTTCCCATGGAATCTTTCCTGTCTAGGTAAGCTGGGCCTTGTAACTGGTTAAACATTGCCTGCATCAGCCAGTTGCATATCTCTAGCTCAAAAGAAACTATCCCTAGGGACTGTCTTAGAGTCTCAAATTTTAGCACAGCACTTTACAAATTGTTATATACTTTCATAACATATTTCTCATAAACACCTACTCAAGATCATTTACCAAATTTAGTTAAGGTTGAGGATAAAAAACATTTCACTACTTTACTACTTTTTAAAAGGTATATGGTAGTGTAAAAGATGTGACATCATCAAGGATGAAATATGATCAACATGTAAGCCTAATATGCCAGGAAAAGTATAGCCAATGACAAAGTATAGCTCTCCTGGATTTTTTTCTACTTGACTTTGTTGCAGTACTTTTGTGAATTCTCCTGTTGTTTTCAACCTCTTAAAATTGAAGTGCCCTGGGGATCAGACCTTGGTGATAATCTATTGCCAAGCTCCACTCACTTTCTTGGTGAACCAATTCATTATCGTACCATAGAATGCTGTCCATGGTCCAGTGACGACACCCATATTTGCTGGCTCATACTTCATTCCCGCAATCTGATTTCATAAATCCATCCACTTTTAAGCCATCTCCAATAGGATACTCAGTAGACAGTACAAATCCTTGGATACTGAACGGAACTCCTGATCTTCCTGGCCCAAACTGCCCTCTTGCAACTCACATATTCTCATTCAATGTTATCTTTATCCTTTCAGTTTAGGTCAAAAATTTGATATCCTCTTTCTTTCCTCTTTTCCTTTCACACATCATATCTAGTTTATTAGGAAATTCAGCCAGCACTATCTTAAAAAATACTATATTTAGAATGCAACAATTCCTCATCACCTTCATTGCTAACTATCCTCAGAGCCATTATCCTTATTTGCATGGAATACTGAGATAGCCATCTAATAGCTCTTCCTGGTTTTGCCCTTCCCTTCATACTTTTATAAAACACAGTAGCTTGAGTGATATTTTTATACGGAAGTCCATTTATCACACACCCCTGCTCAGAATACTGCAGTATTTTCACTTCACAAAAGTCAATTTTCTAATAATGGTCCCTACTTACTCTCTAACCTCATCTTTAATTACCTTCCCTCTTGATCACTCTGCTTCATACAAAATATTGCCCCCCCCCCTTTAAAATACCAAAAGTACTCCTGCCTTAAATAAATCTGCTGTGATTGTTTTCTTTGACTGGATTCTTCTCTACTCAGTTCTCTACCTCTCTAACTTCCTCTAGATCTTAGTTCAAATGCTGTATTTCCGATAAGGTTTATTCTGACTATTCTGTTGAAAAATTCAGTCTACTTTCTCTTCAGCATTCCCAAATTGTCCTCTATCCTTCTGTACTCTTTCCTTTTTCTGTAGCATTTATTGATATAGTGTATTCACTTAAGTAATTTCTATTTTGTATTATTCCTTTTTAATGTCCACCACAACCGATTGGAATGCATACACTGCAAGCACAAGGATATCTTTGTTTTTTGTTCATTATTCTATCCTAGAGACCTAGTTGAGGACATGGATATATTAGCTGTTTAATAAATATTTACTGAATGAATAAAATATGAAAGTAATTGTATTATTGACCCTGGATCAGAATTGCAGATACAAATACAAATTTTCTTAAAGTGTATTTTGTTAACATATCTTCACGCAAAAGCACAGAAATTATTTTGAGTGTATAATGAATTAAGGGCTCATTTACAATGAACCACTCAGTAACCACTCAATTGAGTCAAATCTGGTTCTATGCATAGCAGAGTCTGTGATTAGTGAATAAGGTAGCAAACATGCATGACCTAAAAAGTTCATCAAATACAACCAAGTTAGCTGACAGGCAAGGTATTAATTTCTGCAGCAGTAAAGTTATTGTGAATTAAAAAAATGGTACAAGCAGAACAATAATTTTATAGCAGAAATACAAAAGCAGCTTTTTACTAAAACATATTTTTAATATCAATACATTTCTTAAGCCTTCCAAAAAGGATTGTTAAAAGACAGCAGGGGATATACAAGGAGGGTGCTATTTTATAAAAAGAGAATAGTAAATGTGAGTGCTCATAAACCAGGTTATCTTTCCAACTTGTATTTTATGATCTCTCCAGAGCAAAGTTGAAAGTGTTTTATAAGAGTAAACATAAGAGAATAAAGAATGAAAATTTTTTGGCTGTTGTGAAAATTCATTGCAATATTTTTTTTTGTTAACAGAAACTTAATATTGTTTATGCTTAATATCTAGCCATATTTCCCAGGGGATGAATTTTTATAAGGTCCAACTAATCTGGTAAATCCATTTCCTTGTCAGGGCAAATAATATTCATGAAAAACCATTCTAGTCAATTATAAAGTAACTTTAATGTAATCTTCTGATAAATTTTTCTCACTCTAAAAGTAGCTTTAGATTTTTTGCAGTAAAAATTTAAGTAAAATTTGAATGAAAAATATATACAAAATGCTCAAAAATATAATAGTATAATAGATTTAATTTCATTGTCCTCGATATCAAAAATTAGAACATTGTTAATTAACTAGAAGCTACTCCTCAACCCTTTATCAGTTGTAACAGTATAGAAACTAGACTTCTGACACTATATATTATCTTACTGCACTTCAACTTCACAAAGTACATGTATACAATGTTTCTTCTTCTGTATCTGTCTTCTTTTGATTAACATTATGTTTGTAAAGTTCATCCATGTAGTTGACCATAACAACAGTTTTGGGGTTCTTTTTATTCTTATAATTGTATTTTATTATTTTAATATAACTGAACCAATGTATCCTGTCCATTGTTGATGGGGTTTTAGTTCTTATCAATAATATTGCTAACAATAGTATTCAACACATGCATAAATAAGTTTTCTATTGCCTCCTGTCCTCATTATTCTCCATGATCACAACCAAACTAGGTATCTTCAGTTTATTCCAATTTTGGTTCTTTTTGTAGTTGTATACAGAGTTTAAAGGTTGCTTTGTTTTTCAAAGAAAAGTTAATAATGATGCACACAATATTTTTTGCCATTAAGATATCCCCCTTTTGTGTGGTTCCTAATAGTTCTTTATGTATTTCAGTTAGTTATTGGGAATATATAATACATATATTATATTCGAGGACTGTCCAGAAAGTATCCAGCAATTCACTATGGAAAATAGAGACATTTATTGAAGAAGATACCAGATACACAAAACACCGTACATAGGACAATGAAACCTTAGTCCCCTTCAAAGCAGGCACCTTGAGATCCCACACGGCTCTCCCAATTCCCATCAGATGCCCCATCATAGTTCCCTGAATCTCGCAGAGGGTCTGAATTATTTTCCCTTTCAAAGGTTATTTTATTTTTTGGAAAAGCCAGAACTCGCAGGGTGCCAAATCTGGGCTGTAGGGGGGCTGAGTCACCTGAGTGATATGGTGTTTTGCCAAAAAACTCTGAACTACAGGTGATGCATGAGCAGGCTCATTGTCGTGATGCAGCTGCCAATCACCAGTTGCCCATAGCTGCGGGCCTTCTGAATCATCTGAATATTTTCCATACAGGAATGTTCAAGCTTAATGCAAAATTTGATGCAGTTTTGTTGTTTCACTTAGTCAGTTTGAATGAGATAGCCACACAGTATATATGCTCATTCAAAGGTGTCTACCACCCCCAATGACTAGAACAGTGAAGTCATCATTGTTCACACATGCGCATTCCAGTCCACCCTCCTTGGCTGCCGGATTACATCAATGTTGCACAAACTTTTCTTGTGATATTAACAACAGCTGGACTTTTTCCAGACAGACCTCGTATGCATATATATAATTTTCTGACACTATGATTCAGGTTTCCATACAGATAAAGAATTTTAAACGTCATGAATTTGGTCTGTAATGACTTTTTCTATCTTCTATCAGTGCTGTATTGTCTTTTACATGTAAATCTACAAGCTATGTGGTATTGAGAGCAGTGGCCTAAGAAAATATTCGTCATTCAACAAAATTGTTAAAAAATTAGACATTTTGTTCTGTACTATATTGTTCTCTTTGTTACAAGTGACTGTCAAGTGACTTTATTTGTGTGTGTTTCTGGATTCAGTATTCCATAAATTTGTCTATTTATCCTTCAGTTAATAAAACTACAATCTTAATTATTTTAGCTTTATAGTGTATTTTATTGTTCAACTTTTTTCTTATATTTAAGATTATCTTGGATATTCTAGGCCTATTTGAATTTCTATACAAATTTTGAATTTTTAAAAATTTTACCAAATAAAACCCTGGATATTTTTAACACAATTGCATAAATTTTATGTATATACTTAATCAGGTTAAAAGATTTCTATTTATAGTTTTCTGACCTTTCATCATGCATGGGTATTCTGTATTTATTGTGGCTATAGTACTATTTTTCTTATTTCATTTTAATGAATACAAAACTTGTATTTACAAAATAATTGTGCTATATCATCATCTTTATATATTGAGGGTTTTATTTGCTAATATTTTACTTTAATTTTTATCTAGATTTATCAGAGACACTGGCCAACATTTGTCTTATTATAAAATATTTGTCAGATTTTGGTATCACATTTATTCAAACCACATATTCTCAGCTGCAAAGATTTTTTCTTTTCCTTTTCTAAAAATACTTGTTTGACTTTGATGTTATATTTTCTTTATATTTTTGGGGATCCAGCATTGAAGAGTTGAGGACTTGAAAGTAAATTTACAGGGAAGTGTTTGAGCATGAATTCAATTTATATGAGCTAGAGAGACTATAAATGAATTTATCAATTTTAGTTAAATTTTAATATTTATTGGCATGATATTTTCATGGTATTGTTTTAAAGATCTATAGTGTTCTTTTGTTTAACCCTCTTATTGGAAATTGATGCCTTTGTTAGCCGAGACTTCTGATAAGCCAACACTAGGTGAGAAACAATAAATTCTATGCTGAAATGGGATAATTTGTTTATCACATCAATAATATTTTTTATTTAGACTTCAAACACTAATGTGCTAATTTTCATAATCTCATTTGAATTTATTTTGAAATGTAAGGTTAATATCTTTAGAAACATTTTCTTTCTTCCAGTGACTAATAAACACACAATTTCCTGGGGGCTCCTAGTTACCATAGCCTTGCAGGTGCCAATTGCTATAGAAGAAAAGGATACCTCACTTCATAACAAACAGCAGGACTTTCTTCTCAGAATCCTATTTATCCTGAATACAAATCCTCCAGGACATGATGAAAAAGAAGTCTACCAAAACTCTAATGCATCTGTGATGAGTCAGTGATTAATGTAGTAACACCCCTTCCTGTTATTTATATTCTAGTCTACTATAATCCTTAGAATGATTTGTTTGTTTCTTGCTTTGTATCTAATTTCTGTATCCTCCCATATTGGATAAATCATCCCTTGCACTTTTCAGAATTTCTGCTGCAAAAAATTAAAAAACTTTCTTTCTTTTCCACCTCTATTATCTTTCCACACCTGAACATCAAATGACAATTGACTTCCATCAATACCATTTACTTTTCGCTTTCTCAAATGTAAGCAGTGCACTCTCTCATATCTTATGTGTATCCAAGTCTTGACTCCAAAGTCATTTCAATTATATTAATGTCAGTTACCTGATCCATTGAGACTCACAGTTATACAATTACATTGTCCTTCTTATTTTCATAACTTACTTTGTTCCTTGTCATTTTCTTCATTATTTGAAGATTTCAGTACAGACTCCTATTCTCTTCTTCCCCACCATGATTTTTCTGCTACCATCAGAGATATGTTCAAATTTCACACTAGTGATCTGTCCAATTCAAATGTCAAATTTCCTTGGCCACTTTATTATTAATGAAGTTACCTTGCAGCTTCACCCATTTCAATGCTCCAAACTTGTCATCTACAAAGTCACTAATTAAAACATCCCACTGTCTGAATATAGTCTCTTATTCTTCAAAACTTCTTAAGGAAAAAAATTTAAGTCTTGAATGAATCCAGTTTTCTGAGAAATTGCACTTGCACAGTTTTCATGAAATTCCTTTTCCACTACAGAAATATTTTCTCTGGACCTTGACTCTTTTAACTAAAAATCTTAGCTCAGCTTCAGACTTCATTTATTCAAGGACTTGGTAATGTTAACAAGGACTTTGGCACTTGCAGGGAAAAAGAAACACTATCTTTATCTATACTCTCTAAGAAATCCATCACTTTTTATTTGATGTAATGCAGTAACCTACTCACTAGTTGTTACCTATTCAGTGTTGTCTTGTCTACGCTAATAATTATCCACTGAATAACTAAATTGCTAACATATATTTTTCCATCTCACTTGCTCATAATCCTTAACTGTGTTTTCATCATCCCTTCTAAATGATTAAGTGGTTTAAAGGTACCATTAAATCATGCCTCCTGCCAAACACCTCCATCTCATTTTAAAAGTCTTTTTCTTGCTTACTATCCCTCTTTTGTTTATTTAGTTATTTGCAGAAAAACTTGTTATATTTTATTGCATTCATACATGTTAGACTTTATAGGTGAAATATTTTTTTCTCCTGTCCCATGGTGCTTTTTTTTTTACAACTGGCAACTTTTGCTCATCCACTTTCAAGAAATTACTTCCACATATGTCAATTATCTATAGTTTATGCTCTCACTAATTCTTATATTCAGCCTTTCCTTTGAGGCACTTATCACAATTATAAGTAAATAACTATTTGAATAATACCTGTCCTTCAAAATACCTATCTTTCCCTATAATTCTAAGCTTCTTGAGAGCAAATACCATCTGTCTGTTTCATTCTGCAGTGCTCCCAGAAAATACCAGTGTATGATACACAGTAACACACACATATTGAAGAGAGAGATAAAATAGCCAAAGGTAACTTCTATTTTGTATAAAGTAATTTCTATTTTTCCCATGTTCACTTTGTTTACCACACTTCCCATACCCTTTTTATTTTGCAGCAGATAATTTGGCTCCTATTTCATGTAGAAATAAGTGGGTAACTGATAACTAACTTGGTTTCCTTTTTAGAGGCAAGATTCTATGTTTTATAGCTCTTCTTTATTATTTTTCCATTGGGGTTAGAAATCATATTTTTATAGCACCAAGTGAAAATAATGTCATTTTCTCCAGGTGCATTTATCATTCATGTACAAATGTACAAATGATTGAGTCAATCAGGGCTAAAGGTGGAAAAATGGAAAGCCAGAGATGTTAAGAAAGATGGTATTAGCAAAACAATAATTGGATCAATGGTAATACCTGGGCTTGTGTAGATAGGGAAAAATAACCAGTCCATTTGTAGACTGTGAGTGAGTGTGTACAAGTATAACTAGAGTGAGGGTAAGACTGATAGATATAATGAAAAATAGTTTTAAAAATGAGCTTTGTGCTTCCAGTCAAGGTGGAAGAGTAGGTAATATGTCCTCCCACAAAAGGTGGGATGTGAGGATACAAAGAAGAAGCCATATCAAGACAGTTAGGAGGGACAAAGATGCAGAATAGGTTGGTCCCACACCAACGTGTGGTAGATAAAAATCAGAAAGAATATCTGGGCCATGGAGGTTCCCCTAGAGGAGTGAGGGTTTTCATCCCCACAGCAACCCCCAGCCAAGGATTCTGGTACCGGGAAGAGATGTCTCCATAACTTCTGGCTATAAAATCCAGTGGATTGGGGGTGAGAGACACACTAGAGTCCCAGGCATAGTCTCATTAAAGAGCCTGCACAGACATATTCAGACTCACTCACTGTACCTCTAGCACTAGAGCAACAGTTTAAAGGCACCCACAGATATATAAGGAGGAACTGAATTATCTAGAATCAGGGTAAAAGCTGGAGGGGCAGCTTTCTCCCAGACAGAAGAGCTGACAGAGCTCATTTTTCATTTTCTGAGCCTTCCCCTTGCAGAGCTGGCAGGTGGGTAGCATATCTGTATCTTTAACAACCTGGCTAATCCATCATATATATGTAATCATATACACATATATATGATTATATATGTGTATACATATGCACACACACATATATATATATATATATATGATGCAGCCATAAAAAGTAATGAAATCTTGCCATCTGCAACAACATGGTTGGACCTAGAGGGTATTGTGCTGAGTGAAATAAGTCAGACAAAGACAGGTGCCATATGAGTTCATTTATATGAGGAATCTAAAAAAAGCAAAATAAACAAACATGCAGAACAGAAATAGACTCATACATACTGAGATCATTTTTCATGGTTGTCGGAAGGGAGTGAGGTTAGGGCCATGGATAAAAACAGTGAGGAGATTAAAAAGTGCAAACTAGTAGTTGAGGAGTAATCATGGAGATGTAAAGTACAGCATAGGGAATATAGTCAATAATATTGTAATAACCATGTATGGTGTCAGATGGGCACAAGATTTATTGAGATGACCACTTTGTAAATTATATAAATGTCTCATCCTTGGGTTGTTCACCTAATATAATATTGTACATCAACTATAATTAAAAAATAAAAAGTATATATTTTTTTAAAAATGAACTTTATGGATGAAAGAATTGACATTGACAAGATCTATTATTTGACTATACATGTGCAAGCTAGAGGGGAGTGAAGTTAAGTGGTTAAGTGGGTAAATACATACATGCAATGTATTTACAATATACATAAAATTATATTAAGTATACTATATTAATAATATATAATTGAAAGTGCATGTGTATATTCATACACTCAAAATGGGATGCACTTAGAATTTGAAAAAATGCCTAGTCCTTGAAATAATATTGGTATTAATCAACTTGACTCTTTGGGGTCATTAAAACTTTGTTCTATAGTTAGAACAACATTTTATTTTGTAATTACTAATGTTTTTATTGCATATAAAAAGAAAAATCACTCTAGAAACTTCTCTTTTGCCCTTATAAAACAAGAAAAAAATATCTTTATTGGAGTTCAGGAAATTTGCAATTGAGAATTCTACCTTCATGTCACAATAATCTTTCCCTACAATGATATTTTTCCAGAACTCACCAAGTGAGTGAGGTAGTATGGTTATGTCAAATAATGTCACCCTATACCAAATTGTAATTATATTGACTCTACTGTGTTATGATGTCAACTGTCACAATGCAAAAAAGGAATTTAGAAAAAGACTTCATTTATGAAGATATCAGTATGAAAGGGCATGAGATACATTTGATGATTAAATTACACTGTGTGGTTGGGAACATTTGCTCCATAACAAACAGATTCCATTTAATTATCACGTAGTCATGTACATCAAATGTGTAAAATTCTCCTATATGGAAGCACTTCTCAACTACAAGGCCACAACACCAGGTGATTTGTAAACAGCAACTTGGTCAACAGAAGACACATCCTCTACAGGCAGGTCTAAGGTGTTGGGATGTGAGGAAATTCATTCTCCACTTCTGAGGGCTTCACTGGGAGTAGAGACTCAGCACTCACCTATGGTTCAGTTAGACCCAAAGTGAAGGAAACTTTCATAAAATAAATTGGGAACACATGATACCTTTAATAATGACAGATCATAAACTTCAGAAGTCAGAGTGAAATAATTGGGGCCAATAGGGAATGAAGTTTAATAGGACCAGATTAGATCATAGGTAGTTGGTAAGTGTCTTTGTGTTAGTAAGTGACTTGAGAAACGGGCTTTAGATTATAACAAAAGTAAACAGAAATGTAGGGAAACTGCCTTTTAGATCTTTAAGGAAAACTCTGTGAATCAGTACAAATGAGGAAATTTGGCTTTCATAAGCAATTTTGGTTAAGATCACCTCTTTAGAAGTACCACTACCCTTAAAATCCTCTTCTTGAAGTAGTCAGGCATAATCAATGAGGTCTAATCAAATACATTCCTCACTTTTATACTGATATGTGGTATAATTTTGAAAAATAGACCCAGATTTTGAGTTTCATCTTGGACCTCTGCCTCCCTCCCTCTCCCTTTCTCTGTCTATTACACATACATACCCACAGGCTTGCAACTTTACTTTTGCTAATGTATATTCACATATGTTTCCTTAAGTGGAATAGAAAGAGTTTTAAATAAAATAAATAAATAATTTTTAAATTACTATTTATTATTCAGGATCTGTGGTCCAAAAGTAGATTCATAGTTGTGTGTGAAACAGTCTAGTTCCATACTACTTATTAACTATTGTATTATTTTCCATTTGAACAACTGTGAACCTATTTTTGCCCCACCCTGTATTCATTTAAAAGAGAAAAATAAACTACAGGAAGATGTATAGAATAACACATCTTTTCCAGAATCATGTGGATAACTATTCAATTATCACTTTAATTTTTACAGGAATAGTAAATGCTATAATATTATAGTAAGTTGTAATGCTTAGGAGAAAATATAGAGTTTATTAATATACTTATCAGACATAATTATACCTTATTTCTATACCTTATTTCTATAACTTGCATGTTAAGCAAGTCCTGAGGCATGCCTAATGCTGGCCTAAATCTTTCATCATCAATTGAGTTGGACTTTCCTAGTTTTACTTTGGATTCCTTCTCTCAAGCTATCTACTATCAACCATTAATAAATTAGCTTCATGTCCTCCTTATATATACTAGTTAAGTATTCATTTTCAATTTGTCTGTGAGTGTTATTGTCTTTAAGCTATGCGTCTGGCTTGATCTTTTAATGTTTTTTAAAATATAATCTTGACAATATTTTTACTACCTTGGGAAATATTTTAGGTATTTCTTTATTAAAAACTGAGTAAAAATATATATACATACACATGTATATATATTCACATACACATATGGAATCATATAATTTCAAAGGTTCATCACTGCTAAATATTATCTAATAAAATGTTTTTAATCAAGGAACTTTTTAATTTAAGTACAGATTAATATATTTAAAATCAATTACCACTGTAAAACATAAACAAATTTATTATGCATACATTTATGCTATTCTTTTTATGATAAATCAGTTTTTCAGTTTCTTACAGCAGTTCTTCCTGAAATTTTATACACTATGGAACACAGATAAATTAACTAAAATCCTTTAACCTGGGATTGAACTGTAAGAGTTGTCTACATGTGGTTTTGCATCAAAATTTATTTTGTGTATATTAAATAATTTTCAGAAAATAACATATAAAACAAATCATTGGGATAGTTGAGGGGGACACCATGTATTTGAACTCCATCTCTAGCCCGGACTCCATCTGTGCAGTGGTGGGGAGGTTAGACTCATAGCCCCAACCTCCTAATCACATGATTGGTCTTTGTGGCACAGCCTGCCATGATCCTGAGTCATTTCTTTGGCATAAATATCAAGAGGTCCACCAAGAGTCACTTCATTGGTGGAAAGTATGTGGGTCCACTATGAATGACAAAGGCACTCCTTTTGCTCAGGAAAGTCCAAAGCTTTGAGATTCCATCCAAGGAACCCAGACCAAAGGTCAGACAATTTTTTTATTATACCACATTTTGTTTTGTACAAAACAGAATTGCTTTCCTCCAAACATAAGTCTAGAGCTAACACATTCACCTACTCTTTGTAAAAGAGTTTTTGGGCCAATTTAGTAACATGTGCCAATCAGTACTGGTAGAAAACTATTATAAACCATTTACTGCTGTGGGCCAGACAAGAACACAAGGGTGTTGTAAAGGGATTGGTTCTGTGTGCTGGGAGTGAACAGAATATGACTGATTCTAAGAACTCAGCCCTGGGAAGTTACTGGGGAAAATAAAGACTGTATTCAGAAAGAACGTCCGTACTTGCTTTAAGTATCTGAGCAAAAGCTAAATAAGTTGATTGAGTGTACTTCAGCCCAGGGGAGACCGGGTAAGCCAACAACCTGATTGTCTTGGTTTATTCCCATAAGGGATGCCACATCAGGGGCATAACTGATAACTTTTCAACAGTCAAAATTGCTCTCCAAAAGAACACTTGTCTCCTGTAAATATAAACACAGTACTTTAGATATGTTAATAATTACTATATCTACATGATTCAGTGCTCTAGTGGTGACAGCAATCTCTCCGATGTCTAAGCATACATGCTATATCTTTTGATCATTAGGATACAAAGGCAATGATCTATTGGTTTCCATCTGAGTTTTTCTATCCTGATGGTCTTCTCTTCATGGTTCAAAGAGACAGGCTGACTACACTGCCATTTATTGTAAATCTATGTGTGCTATGGCTCGTTATTGAGAATCTAAGTCAGTAACAAGATGAACAGGATAGTTTCCTAATCTTATCAATGCCACAGGAACCAATGTGAAACAAGCTTGGACCAAAATTACATTTAATGAAATTTCATAATTACCCTCTCTGATGAGTGCAAACCATAGCATTCAGAATCCCTCTACTCACTCTCTAATTTTTGCTTATTTATTTTACATCTATGAATAGTTACTCTGCTAAAGACCAGGCACCCTTAGAAAATGAGTAAGTAAGAGGAACATTTACAGAATGTAGTTAGGCTGTATGTGATGTGTAATTGGTATATGTTTCACTCAAAAGGATCTTGATATCTTAAGAGCTGATGGTTTCCTACACTGCATCCTTTATCCAAGTGGAAATCACTAAATCAACTGGAATGGCAGCATCCTATCCATTTCCAAGCTATAGTGGATGAATGCTGTTTTTCACGTTATTAAAGGTCCTTGCAAAGATGCTTGTACTCCCTTCTCCAGTGTATTTCTCAAATGTTTAGCAAAGAAATTTTTATCTGAGTTTTCCAAAGAATAGACTTAAGTAGTGGATAAGAGGGTACTGATGATATATCCAGTGTAACATTCCATGTACACACTTTTACATGTTCATTCTTTAATTGGTACATCCTAACCTTTCTCTCATCATGGTAACACATGTAGAAAATGATAACAGTTTGCTGTGCTAGGCTTTCAGGCACCCTGGGTCTCACTTTCATACTCCGAGTGTGTGGTCTGAGAGGATGAATATCTTTGTATGCCTGCAATCTAATAGGAGCATAATTACGTTCTGCTTTAAAGCAAAACCAAAAACAATCATATAACCTCAAATTTATTTATCATAGATCACCATAAATCTAGATTTTACTAATAAAGCAAATAAGGAGAACCTGTTCTCGCAACCTGGGTTAATTCAGAGTCTCTGGTAAGTGCACCCATATTAATAAATTCAGTCTCAACTAGGACTTTGCTCCATCCTTTTTTGCCTAGTAACTTCAAAATTTATTTTTCACATAGTCGTCAGGTTCAGATTGATTCAAATCTCAGTTTTTCTTCTTCAGAGTTAACATAGCTTATTCTGTGACCAGAGTAAGCTAAGAAATTAAAATCCTGAGCCCAGTAATTTCTTCATACAATTTATACAATCAGGCAACAGTACAAACACTTCCACCACACCCAATTTCAATCCACGAACATGACAAAGTGGAGAAGAAACGCGCATAGTAAGCCCTGATCAGCTGATGAAAAAAGACTCCAGCACACCACTGAGTCCCTTGCCAGCATTGAGCTGGCAAGGTAGAGAGACATAAGCAAGAACTTGAAGAATCACAGCGGTGCTGCCAAAGGTACAAGTTCCAAAAAGTTTATTCCCTTTGCCCTGCAATATGCTAGCGAGATAGCATTTACAAACAACTTCTCTCTCACATAACAACACTAACTACGGAAGAGTCAGGAAAATGTAGTGCTAGCAGTTTAGCCTATTCATCAAAGAAATTATGCTTGAATGTGTTACAATTATCACAGAGCTCACTATTATAAATTGCACATCACTGTCACTAACAAGGGCTTATATTCACAGGTGTAACTGTGTATAGATATGGGTGTATATACACTGCATTGCTAACTCAGGCTAATTATCTTGAAAGAAGGAGAGAAGTGGAGAGCCACTATAAAAAGTTTTAAAAAGTCATCATTAATATAATATTATATATGTACTGTCCAGAAATTATCTAGGCATGTAATATGAAAAAATAGAGACACTTTTTGAAGAACATACAAGATACAATAAACATTGTACTTAAGAAACTGACACTTTAGTCCTCTTCAAAGTAAGCACCTTGGGACCTCACACAATTCTCCAATCGTTATCAGCTGCCCATCCTGTTTTCCTAAATCTCATCAACGATCTGAAATCTCTTCCCCTTGAAAGGTGATTTTAGTTTTGGAAAATACAGAAGTCACAAGGCACCAAATCTGGGCTCTATAGAGGCTGACTTACCTGGATGATTTGATGTTTTGCCAAAAAACTCTGCATGAGACAAGACATGAATGTGAGCAGTCACATTGTTGTGATGAAGCTGCCAATCACCAGTTGCCCACAGCTGCAGCCTTCTGAATCATCTGGATAGTTTCTGCAGAGGAATGTTCAAGCTTAAAGCAAAATTCGATGTCATTACTCACTCAGACAGTTTGAATGCGACAGCCACACAGTACACATGCTCACTCAACAGCATCTACTGCCACCACTGACTAGTACTGTGAAGTCGTCATTGTTCATTCATGCACATTCAGTCCACTCTCCTTGGCTGCCAGGTTACATCAATGTTGCACAAACCATTCTTGTTATATTAACAATGGCTTGTCTTTTTCCAGACAGACTTCATATATGATAAGAAATTTAAAAATATTGAGTTACATCTATCTATTAACTTATAGGGCTATCCATAAATAAACATGGTAATATAAAAAGTAATATTCAGGTAATATGTATAGTATAATAATATACTATAATTCAATTTTGGAAAAAAGACCCCAAACTTCCATTAAGTGTATATGACTTGAGTATGTCTGTACAAGCAAAGAGGAAGGCGTGGAAGAACATACGCCAAGCCCTGATCATTTTTGAATTGCATGTTTATTTTTGCTCTAATAACACATTAATGTTATAAGTTTAAGCATTTTAAATATAAATGATTTAAAATTTAAAAGTCTCTCACAGGATTCAGTCTCCATGATTGGTTGAACCACATAAATGAAATAATTATTTCCAAATATTAATATTGCTTAACTATTTCTCAGTTTCAATAGTATATGAACTTTTAGAAGAATGAGTCTTATTGGAGCCACCATATAATAAGAACACATTGTAAATAGTAAGAATCAAAGAGGATAAATCGCACCAACAATTTTAATGAGGTAGCGAATGAATATACTCAGAATAAGGGAGGTCAACAGCTTCTATTTATGCATGTTAAATATGCTCAACAAATGACACAATTAGAAAAGAGCTAAATTGCTTTATAGGAAGGAACAGTGACATGGGCAATCTTTTCTTTAACTTCCTATTTATTGCTTTACATTACATCTTCACTATATTCAGTGTTGCAGCTATTGATGGGAATGTTTTATTCTGGATGAGTATGATTTTGCTGAGGTTTTTGAATAAAGAAATAATATTGAATATACCATCTGAACAAGATCACTGGAGCTGTCCTTACCTCTAATTATTCATTTAATGATTCCCGCTCTCATAATCCCAAAGGTAAAGGCAAACCCATTTTTTAACATACACTTGGGATTCTTTAACTTAGAGCAGCAGGGCATGTGGCATTCTCTGGCTTGATTTAAAATCATTAACAAAATAGCTCTGGTAAGTGTGACTCAGATGGTTTTGGAGCATCATCCTGTAGATGAATGGTTGTGAGTTTGATCCCCTTTCGGGTCACATATGGGAAGGCAACCAATTAATGCTTTTCCTCTCACACCTCTCTCTCTCTCTCTCTCTCGTTTCCATTCTCTCTAAAACCAACAAAAAATGTCTTGGGTAAGGCTAAATAAATAAAATTAAATCATTAACAAAACATATCCTTTATTTGATTTTATGATTGTTTTTTCATACTTTTAATCTGATGCTGGCCCATTAGGAATGTTCTGTCTATCATGCCTCAAAAATGTTGAAGCAAATATAAGGAGGGACCCCCAAAACAGAATTATCTTCCAGAGGGTGGACCCCCTGTAATACAGGCTTCCCCCATTGGTTAGTGTTCTAGGAACACATCTGTATTAGTGTACCAGCTGGCATTGTTGTGAGAGGCTGCATGCAACTTCAGTGCATTTTTTGGAAAACTCTGTTAATGTGTTTGACTATTTCAAGATAGGTGATTTATGAGTGCACCTGTCCAGACCTTGCTGAGTGTTCAGCAGTTTAAAAAAAAAAAAAAAAAAAAAAAAAAAAAAAAAAAAAAAAAAAAAAAAAAAAAACAGCTTGATCCCCATGCCCCACCCTCCCTATTCACCTGATGTCACCTAGGCAACTTTTTTGTTTCCCTGGATGAAAAATGTCCTCAAAGATAAACATTTTTCCAAAGTGGAAGAGGTGAAACAAAAATGGCAGAAGCACCAAAGGCATCAAAATCGATGAGTTCAAAAACTGTTTTCAGCAGTGGAAAAAAGTCTGAGTAAATGTATTACATCAAATGGAGAGTAGTTTGAAGGTGACTAAAGTTGAAACATGTAAGAATAAATGCAGAATTTTTTGTAAAGAAATTCTGGGATTTTTTGGTTCCCCTTGTATATAAGGTAATAACACAAATAAATAACAGCCATAATGATAAACATTAGGTACATTAAATGCTTATGTTTGAAAATAATAAAGACAGGCATCTGTCTTACAAATGATGGAAAAATAGATATACAAACCATAGTTTATTGTTTTTCATCAAACAAGGGAAATAGCACAATCTTAACAGAAAGAACTTCCCCAGATATTTCCAGGCAGAAACCAAATGTCATTTTTATAGCTCAAGTTACATGGAAGCTCATGTACGGGAGGTTCTAAAAACTTGAAAGCACAAAAGGTGCTGAGTTGGTAGTCATATTTTTCAGGTGGGAAATAGCTGTTTATTTATGTCAAATGTAGGCTGTGATGCAGAAATACAATTCTTTTTATTTAAATATGGTTAAATATTTTTATTTCCTCAATCTTCTAGTGTTCTTAGAGTAGTGTCTGCTTAAAGTGTTTATTTTAAATATACATGGGTTTGTGGTTTCCTATGTTTCATACCTAATTTGAATACATAGATGGATGATAGCTAGATAAATAAGTAGAGATAATTTGGGATTCTTTCACTCTCATATGTTTTATTTAGCAAATTAGGCCTCTGTAAATGAAAAATAGGCCCATAGCAGATGTATTGAGAAAAATGAGGGGAAGTACTTTTCTCTAAGAATAGAAGTTTCTCCCAATGTATGCTCTGATTGATGATGTGTAAGGAGCCTCTTTTGGGAAAACAATAAATAAAAGTTTGAATTATCTTCTGTCATAGGTGTGACAGATAGTTTCATCATTAACAGAAAATTTTGGACCAAATAGCCTCTAATACCCACCCTTGCCTCAAATTCTATAATTGTAATTTATATTCAAATTAACTTATCATAATTCAAAATCTATTGGCTTTTATTATAAGCCAAAATTTATGTAGGGAATGATTTATCATGCCCTGTGTCACAAAGAAATGCAATGTTAGATCACAGGGAAGTAAACACCCTGGACTTAGATTCTTAGATTTTCCTTCACCAACAATTCTATGAGCTTAAGCAAGTGTCTACCATATTCTGAAGCGTATTTAACCACATACACGCAGGGACATAATAAGAATGTATATGGTATGTAAATTCCAGGTTAGCTTAGGCGGATTTGAGGTTTTATTGTTTGAAGGGCTTTCAAGAAAACTCCAAACAGAGATTGCAGGCATGAATCCAGTTGCCAGGGTAAATGGCTGGAGTGATAAAAGATACCGAAAATAAGAAATTTGGATTCAAGTAATAGGTCCAGGGCAGCATCTGAAAAAAGCAGGCTGATACTGAGCAGCCCTTTTGCTGAAGTGAGTTTTCTCGTTACCTAGCCAGGGCTGTAATGGTTAGCATGCAGTGGACCTGAGTTGTTAGGTGACTATCAGGCAGGAAGAAAAAGTGCTCTCCTAAGGGATGTGAACCGCGCAACCTCTTTCCAAATAGCATAAGCACTTCCAACTCCATGGGCACGTTTTGCTTTAATTAACTACATTCCAACAATTACAATAACCTTTTTTTAAGTGTCCAATATTTGATCAGAAACTATGGTGTAATCTGAGAATCTAGAAGTCAATAACTAGGAAATCCAGCAAGGGAAACACTGAATGACTTGTAGTTAGCTTTTAAATAAAATTGTCTTTCACACAGAACATTGGGTATTTGCTTAGACATGGACATCTATTACGAGTAACAGATGAGAGTTAGCAAATATCCTGGTATCTTGAAGGAATGAGGAATGAGGGTATGTGTAAATTGGGTAAGTTATAACTGCAAGCAAAGTAAATAATGTCTTTGTAACTGCTGATAATTATAACTAAAAATTCCTGAGGGTATACAGTGTGCTAAATATTGTACTATGTGTTTTACATTATATTTCTATTTAATACTAACCACACATGATGAAGTAATATTATTTTACTCATTTTACAGATGAGGAAAATGAGGCTTGGAGAGGAAAATCAGCAAGATTATAAATGGCAGAGCCTAGTCCCAAAGAACATACATCAAATATGAAGTTCATGCCTCTAATGGCTTTATAACATATTTAATGAATTCATAAAATCAAATAAGAAAATGATAAAACCTCAATGTTCTGCACAAGCCATATAGGAAAACTATATTTTAATCACTGAAAGTATGAGTGATATCAGAAAATGTTTGAGGAATAATACAGAAGTCATCATAAAAGATAATATTTTGCCTCACTTTCAATATTGCTGATGGTATTGATTTCTTATATAGTTCAAAGTTATTCAATGAAAAATACATTTGATAAATGTTAAAAGACTGATAGCTCAAAAGTACTTTTTTCTTTGTCCACAATTTCTATTAAAAGAGTATTTCCCACCACATAAGATGAAAGCTCTAAAGGTTAGCAATGGTATTGCATTTATCACATTTTTATAATGAAATAAATCAAATAAATTATGTTCGGATGTATTCCCTAACATTGAAATTTTTCTGCTACTTTAAAAATATAGAAGTATATATAGTACATGTATGTATCATATATAAATATAGAAACTGTGTAGAATAGTATAATTAACTGCAATCTGTACCTAAACTCAGTAATTGTTAACATTTTGTGGCATTCTCTTCTTTCTCAATTTCTGCACATACAAACACATACACACACAACATACATACATAATACTTTGTTACCGAATTGTTAAAAGTTGTCTCAGACACCATAACACTGCATTCCTTGGCACTTCAATATGTATTTCTTAAGAACAAGGCCATCATCCTACTTGATTACAACACATATTCTGTATAATTAAACCACAAACAAGTAATTTAACATTGATAAGGCATTCTCTGATAGGAAATTCATAGCAAATTTCTCAGATTCTTTCAAATACACCCTTTCTATGATTTTTTATCCAAGATTCAATCAAGATTCATATATGATATTTAGTTTTAATATCTCACTTGTTTATTTTGATTTAGAAGGGTTCTATCACAATTTTTTTAATCTAAGTCAATGGTGACATTGACATTTTTAAAGAGTCTAGTCCAAGTATCTTGTAGAATGCCCCAGAGTCTGGATTTGATTGTTTTTTAATACTTTGCTTCAGATTAAACATTTTGGCAAGAATTTTACATCTTGTACTTTACCTTGCACTTCACCAAGGTGATACATGAGGTCGGTTTGTCCCATTTTGATGATGCTGTACTGGGCCACATGGTTTAAATGGTGTGCACCAAAAAGGTAAGTTTCATTTTTTTGTTTTTACAATTAGTTGGTGATCCATAGGTGATAGTTAAGATGGTATGAGTGTTTTGGGCCCTAACAGCTTTTATAAAATGGCTTAAGAATGTATTGATCATTCTTACCAACATCCTTAAAAGTATCAATTATTATGTGGCTGAAATATGAATGATCATATTTTCTAATTCACTTATTGTCTGTATTTTTTGGTATTCCGAAAAAAGTCTAATTTTGAGAATTGCAATGGACTCATAAATTATTTTCTTATGTGCTAACAATTTATGTTTTTGGATACTCTGCTTGTATATGTTTAGCCAGTAGGAGCCCTTCAAGTCAGTGTCTGTAAATTCTCCCACGCCCCCATCAGTTTTTCAGCACGCCCATGCTTTCTCTCATGACATGCTGCAGACTCACCTTGTCTTTCCCTCTCTCAGACCTGGTACCTGTCATTACTCCATGGGTTCCTGGTTCCTTTTGTATTTAAAAATAATCTGGGCAACAACCATGGCTGTGTTTATTGTAATATTTTCGTATTTAATTTTAGTTTACCCTCACTCAAAGACATTTTTTATTGCTTTTAGAGAGACAGGAAAGTAGAGAAAGAAACATCAGTGAGAGAGAAGTACTGATTGCTTTCCTCTATATGCACCCAGACCGTGGATCACACATGCCTGCAGGGGATGGCAGCACCCAGACTGGGGAGAGAAGCCAAAACCTAGGCATGTGCCCTGACAGGGAATTAAACCTGTAATCTTTCAGCTTCAGGTCGACACTGCAATGAGCTCAACCACACCGGCCAGGGCTATTTTTACTTTTAAATTTTCACATTATTTTGGTGAAACAAGTTAGGATTCCATATATATAAAAATATGTATCATTATATATATGTGTATATATATACACAAACACAGTAAACATATCTAATAAAATAGTTCAAAAAGACTATTTATGCTTTTTTGAACCAATTTGAGAATCTGTTTCTTTAATATGTGAATAAAACATTTACATAATGTAAAGGACTAAATTCTAAATTCTTAATTCTATCATGTAATTCTTTATTTACTTCTGATTATTTCTCTACTTCTTTTTAGAATTAAAAGTTTTTTTTGGTTTTATCCTTGTTGTTACATTACATTTATGCTTTTATAATGCTCTCAGTTTCCAAGTTCCTTATTATTTCATCTACAATATGGACTGCCATATTTAAATGATATGTCCTCTGACTCCCATCTATTACATAGTATGTTATTTTATATATCTCAGAATATACAATATTTGCATACTACTTTTCCATCTTTGTTCCCATCTGGTGTTAGTCTTGGATCTCCAACTGAGTATGTATAAGATTTACTAACAGTCCCTTTGCTAAAGTTTCCCCTGCTGAGTTTTAGTTGTGTAAAACTCATCCCACAGAACAAATTAAACTTGCCACAGCTTCTACACTAGCTCTTGCTGCTTGACCTTGCACTTTTGTTATGTAAACTCATCCTATAAAATATTCTTCAGGAAGGCTTCAAGAATACAGTATTTTCTGCCCTAGCCTGGTGTGGTGTCTCAATTAGTTGGGACATTCTGTACACCAAAATGCTGTGGGTTCGATTCCTGGTCAGGGGACGTACCTAGGTTTCTGGTTCCATCCCCAGTCCAGTAGAGTATGATCAAACCATGTTTCCTCTCACATCGATGTTTTTTTCTCCCTTTCTTTCCCCCCAAAATCAATAAACATATCCTTGGGTGAGGATTTTAAATAAACAATATGGTATTGTCAGAGTTATTGTATATTAAAACATTTTTTTTATTTTCAGGTAAAAATGCAGGCTTATGTACATTATTATACTTTTTATTTTAGCCACCTTGTATAATGGAAAGTTGCACACAAAATCAGACTCATCTTGCAAGAATTTGGTCCCAAAGTACAGACCAGGCATGTATTAGGTTGGCAAAAAGTTCGTGTGATTTTTTTTCTGTGACAATATTATTTTATTAAAATATCGATCTTAAAATATTAAACAATAGTGTGGCATGTCCTGAAATAATGAGTAAATAACAACCTTAAAGAAGGTTTCTCATAGACTTTTACATTAACACATCAATTATAAACCTTCAAATTATTTTCATTTACATGATGGAAGATTTTTGTGTTTTTTTTT
>PVKU01012896.1:0-32300 GCA_004027475.1 Anoura caudifer | reverse complement strand
AAACTAAGCAAACAATGAGAACAGGAGCAGGAACACAGAAATGGAGATCACATGGAGGGTTAGCAACAGGGGAGTGGGAGGAGGAGAGGTGGGGGAAAGGTACAGAGAATAAGTAGCATAGACGGTAAGTAGAAAATAGACAGGGGGAGGGCAAGAATAGTGTGGGAAATGTAGAAGCTAAAGAATTTATGATACATGGACATGAACTAAAGGGGGGAATGTGGGTGGGAGGGGGTGTGCAGGGTGGAGGGGAATGAAGGGGGAGAAATGGGACAACTGTAACAGCATAATCAATAAAATATATTTAAAAAAAACTTACAGGCTCATGAAAAACTTTACCTCTCCCTTAAAGAATTTTTTAAAGATCTCATTTATTCATTTATTTATTTTTAGAGAGGGGGGGAGAAAGAGATGGAGAGAAACATCAATGTGTGGTTGCCTCTTGCATGCCCCCTACTTGGAGACCTGGCCCACATCCCAGGAATGTACCCTCACTGGGAATCAAACCGGTGATTTTTTGGTTCACAGGACCGCACTCAATCCACTGAGCTACACCAGCCAGGTCCCTTACAGAATTTAAATTAGGGGCCCATAATAAGAGTTATCACTAGAAATAACTTTTCTTGAGCTGTTGGCAGGTCAAAATATTGTACTAATTACTGAACACCTGCTCTTCTTACTGTCTTCAGTGACCTTCCTCCCCTTTGACGCCCCAGGCACCTTCCCCCTCTTCCTTATCTCAGAGTGTCACATATACCTCATTTTCCCCTTTCTGGCTTCAAGCCTCTCATTTACGTGGGGGCGTGGCTCTCTCATGTATGTGGGATTCCCATGCATTTGTATGTAATTAGGTTTGGTCATTTTCTCTTGTTAATCTGTCTCATGTAGATTTAATTATTAGACCAGCGGAAAGAATCTTGAAGGCAGAAGGAGTTTCTTCCTCCCCAACACAATCATAGGCAAAGTTTAACGAAACTACCTGTTCATCACATTGTTATACCAGTGACAAATTAGATAATCTGGAAGTGAAATAACTAGGAAATGGTTATACAAATTATGCTGCATGACAAATTACTATGTTCCTATTTAAAATGATCTTTATAAAGTTTAACAGTTTAGGAAAATGCTTATGATATCTTAGTAAAAAATGCAATGAACCATCTCTCCATCCAAACAACAAATATTTATGAAATATCTATTTTAAGCCAGACACTGCACAAGGCTCAGAAGATCCAGCAATAAACGAGATTGGCATGGTCTTTGCCCTTATGAAACTGATAATCTTGAAATATAAAAATGCAGGCTTTTACAATACGGTCTGATACTGCTACCATAGGCATTAGCACAGGTGCTACAAGCACACAGAGGGAGAATATCTCACATACCTTGGTAGATCAAGGAACAAGTACAACATGACTGGACATCTAAACTGAGATGTTATGAATAAAGAGGAGCTAGCTAGGCAAAACAAAAGAAAGAATGTTTCATGAAGAGACATGAGCATGTGCAAAGAAGGCCCATGTCCTGCTTAAGGAGTAGAAAGTTAAGTGAGACTAAGGAGTGCTCAAGACGGCCAATATGAAGAGTGAGAGACAGGTGACTGGGAGGGAGGGAGAGGGAGAGGTGGCAGACAGAGAAGGGGAGAGGGAGGGAGGGAGGGAGGAAGGAAAAGAATATGCATAAATACTAGGAACATTTACAGATTTTGCAATAATTTCAATTTCACCATACAACTGACATTGTAGAAGATGTGGAACACTGTGATAAATCTCTATTTATGACCTGCCTAATTCATATATGGCAGAGAGAAAAAAAAATCCACATTATTAACTCATTCCTTGTAATTTATTTGCTTTTGTCAAAAGATGGCTATCTGTGAGAAAATATACTGACTGAGCTTTCTGGTTGTTTACCTTCATAATAAACCAATGATTCTTGTATTTCTACACTCAATCTTAGCCAAAAGGCCAAGAAGCAACTGTGTATTTCTAAAACCTACATCTGTGAAGGGTGAAAGTCAAAAGTTGGCCTCAGAAATCCACTTGCCAAGAAAGCACATTATAAAAGCATAAATTATTTGAGCATATTTTTAAAAATTTCTCCTCCCTTGGATAACTTCTGGCACTAACCCACAATTTTCCTCTGCTTGGAAAAAATAAACAAATGAATATGTTTATAAACTGTGGATGCGCATGGGAATAGGCATCCTGTCAAAGCAGTATATTCAAACAGTGATGCACTTCTTACAGTCTCTTCTAAAGGGAAAAAAAAATTTTAGCCTGATTATTCATTTTACTACCATCTTCCTGCAAAAAATTTTCTGACAAGATAGTGAAGAGCCCTAGAAGGGCTAACTACCTGGGTAAATACACAGGCTTTTTTTCTTATTGTTTAAATCTCTTTAAAAGATAATTTTTAAACAAGAACAAAAATTTATTATGTGGTTTACAACATACAGGGTGTGACAAAAATAGGCTTACAGTTGTTCGTACAGGAAATAAAAGAATAATTAATAAATAATAATACAAGAATAAACTCTACATTTCACATACTCACAACAGTAAGCCTACTTCTGCCCCATCCTGTACGTGACAGAAAAATTCACAACTGTAATATAAGGCCCGGACAGGAGATGAAAGTATATTATTGTAAGGTTCTTTCACTATTAGTAAAGTGGTAATATCATCATCTGAAGATAGACTATACTAAAATATAGAAAAACAGAGTCATAAAATTAGTCCAAAAGGTGACTGGAAATAGGAAATAAACAGCTGGGACAATAAAACACAAATAGCAAGACAGATTCAAACTTAACCATATTAATAATCACATGAAATGTAAGTAGTCTAATATCCCAATTAAAGGCCGAGGTTGTCAGAGTGGAGAGAAAAGAAAAAGCAAGACCCAAGTAAATGCTGCCAAATGCACTTGTACAAATGTAAAGTCACAAATCGTAAAAAAGTAAAATGATGGAAGACGACACACCATGTTCATACTAGTGAACATCTGAGAGCTGGAGTGGCAATACAAAATCAGCCAAAGGGCATTTCAGAGCGAAGACTTGCCAGGGAAAAGAAGGCCATTTCATAACGGTAAAGGGGAAAACATAAAACTGTCTTTACTACAGATGATTTGATTATCTATATAGAAAGCTGGATGGAATTTTTAAAGCTACTAGAATTGAGTTTTAGCAAGAATATGAGATGAATATTTAAAATTTATTGTATTCCTACATACTAGCAATGAAAAATGGAAATGGAAAAAATACCATTTACAATAGCATCACAACTATGAGATACTTAGGGATAAATCAGACAAAAGAACTGCAATACCTGTACTGTAAAAACTATAATATATTCCTAAGAAAAGTTAAAGACCACCTAAATAAATGAAGTCACATATTTTGTCCATGGGTCAGAAGACTCACTATTGTTCGGGTGTCAATTCTCCCCCATATAAATCTATCTATTCAAAATAATCTCAATAAAAATCCCAGGAAGATTTTTGGTAGAAATTGACAAGCTGATTCTAAAATTTCCAAGGAAAGGCAAAGGATCTAGAATAGTCAAACAACTCTGAAAAAGAAAAATTGGAGGGAAAAGAGAAAGTTGGAGGTCAAAGGCCATCTAATTTCAGTAATTATTATAAAACTATAATAATCAGAATAGTATGGTTCTTATGGAAAGACATACAACTATATTAACAGAAGAGAGAGTCTGGAAATGATGCCCCAGACCTAGAAATCAGAATTTCCAAGGGTATTCTCAAGGTCAGGAACGTATATATTTAAAAGCTACAGGAAATTCTTAATCAGCCCATCAGTAAACCCCATATTTGAGAATGAGTTACCTACAGCACCTAATGATAAAGTGGACTTTCATGGCTAAAAAATGGAAGGTTAGGACCTAAAACTAAGTTGACGCCATGATGGAAAGTACTACATGTCAGGCTGAATTGGAACAATACAACTTCAAACTTCAAAGCAACAATCCTTTATGAGGAGCTTTATCTCAAAGGCACTTTCATGCCCTTTCTGTAGACATTAACATGCATCTTTAAAAATTAGAGATAGTGAAGAACATGCTAAAGTCAAACTTTACATATTCATCTTAAACAAGTGTTCAGTAAGTGTTAAGCAATATGTATGAAAACCTGCAATAAAATATGATGATATTATTTGGATACTAATTTGTTTTTGTCATATGACCATTGCAAAGTAAAGCCAAAAACAAAACAAACTTAGGTTCAATGTGATCTATCTAATTGCAAAATCTAAAAGGACTTATTTTTAAACTGACAGTGAACAAAAGAATATTCAATTCAAAGGCTTAAATCACTTTTCTATTTACGGGTACTGCTATAGCAGCTAGAAACCTTTTTTCATGCAGAGCTGAGCAACTTAAAATCAGAAACTAATATCAGAGAGCTTTCATTTTAAAGTTAATTCTCCAATATTGGATTCCCACCAAAGCAGCAATATGTTGCAGTTAAACTAACACCATTTATAGAAGAGAACTCTACACCCTCACTACCCCATCTCAACTCAGCATGTAGTGGAAGCGCTCACTTGATTTCCTTAAGATCTGATTGCTGTTCGTTGTCTGAGTAACCAGGGGAAAATATTTAAACTACTCAGCGCTGTCATTCTGAAATATTTTCCAGGAGTCTGAATTCTTTCTTGGGCTACAGCTAATGGGTTGAATGTATTTGAAATATATCCAAATCACAATATGTAGTAAGTAAACATTTACTCTTTAATAATTCCTCATCCTTATTCAGACTACCAATCAAATCATCAAGATTTATAAATTTTTCCCCTAACATGCTACACCAACACTAAACACTATCACTCAAAGACTGATAAGAGGAAATTTTTACCAACAGTGTAGAATCGCATAAATATTGCAAAGGGTTTTCAAAAGATATCTGAAGACAGTAAGAGTCTCTCTTTAAGTATTTAAAAAATGGATAACTGCTATTTTCCTGGGGTGTTTTAGGTTAGCTTTTCCGTGCCCTGGGGGGAAAAAAACTGGATAACTTGCCAAGATTAGCAAAGTTATTTACATTTGATAAAAATAAAATCCAGTGTTGCCCTGGCCAGTGTAGCTCAGTTGGTTGGGCATCATCCTGCAAGCCAAAAGGTCACCAGTTCCATTCCCAGTCAGGGCACATAGTTGGGTTGCAGGTTCAGTCCCCAGTCAGAGAACGTATGGAAGGCAACCAATTGATGTTTCTCTCTCACATCAATGTTTCTCTCCTTCTCTTTCTCCCTTCCTTTCTCTCTCTCTCTAAAAATAAATAAATAATAAATTAAATTAAATTAAATCTGTTGACAAGATTGTAGGAAAAGAAGCACTCTTATACTCTGTTGCTGGGAATATACATTGGTATGCCCTCTTTTGAGGAAAATTTGGCAATAGCCAACAATTTTTAAATACATACTAACCTTTGACATAGTGAGTCTACTGTTGGGAATTTGTCCTACAGGCATAACTGCAAAAGTGTGCAATGACACAAAGATACTAGCTGCAGGATTCTTGTTATAACAGACCACACAGAATTTATATGTCCACCAATAAATGAATGACTAGGTAAATTTCTTACAATGAGAATACTACACAGGCACTGAAAAGAATAAAGAATATCTGTAAGGATAATATAGTAAGACTTTAAAGATGTAAGTTAAAAAACAATCCTAATCCTAACCCTAACCCTAAAACAATATGCGACACATATACACACGTGCACACATACAGAAAGATTGTATAAACACACATATGCGGATGTGATTGTACAAGCATAACAATTTTGGAAAAATACAAAATAAATATTAAAAGGGGTTGACTCTAAAGAATACAAAACTAAGGGTAAGAAAGAAGAGAAAGACTTGTTAAATGTTAAAATTTGCCATCCAGCTATAACATTAAAAAGCATATGATAACACCTTGGAGAAATATTTGGCAGATTATTATAAAGTGAAACACACATCTGCCCTGTGACCCAGCAATTTCACTCTGAGTGATTAACCCAAGAGAAACTCAAAAGGTATGTCCACAAACAGACTTGTACAAAAATGTTCATAGCAGCCCTGTTATGATAGCCCCAAACAGTAAAAAACTCAAATGTCCATCAACAGGAGAGAATGGATAAACAAACTAGTAAATTTAAAAAATGGAATATTACTTAGCAATAAAAAAGAGAATGAACTACTGATACAAAAAAAAATTGGATGAATCTTATAGATATTCCACTGAGTAAAAGAAACCAGACACAAAAGAGTACATATATACACTACATGATTCCATTTACATGAAGTTCTAGGATCAGCCAAACTAATCGTATGATGATAGAAGTAAAAAGTCTTAGTCTGAGTCAGGGAGGAGTTTGGACAGTGGAGGAGAGGCATTTGAGGGAAGGCAAAGGATTTAGCTGAAATGGACACAATGGACATTCCTGGAGTGATGAAAATGTTCTACATATTGTTTTAGCTGGTAATATCATGGATGTATACAATTGTTAAAACCAATTGTCCATTTAAAACAATTACATGGTTTTTAACCACAATCAATTTTAGAGCATATTTAGTACCCCAAAAAGAAATCCCACTTCTGCCCTGGCCGGAGTGGCTCAATGGATTGAGCACTGGCCTGCAAATCAAAGGGTCACCAGTTCAATTCCTAGTCAGGGCACATACCTAGGTTGCGAGCCAGGTCCTCAGTAGGAGGAGTATGAGAGACAACAATACACTGATGTTTCTCTTCCTCTTTTTCTCCCTCCCTTCCCCTCTCTAAAAACAAATAATAAAATCTTTTTTTTTTTAAAGAAAGAAATCCCACTCTTTAGCTATCATTCTTTCACCTCCCTCTATCCCAAATACTAATCCACTTTCTGTCTTTGTAGATTTGCCTAGTCTGAACATTTCATATCAACGGCATCATATATGTGGTCTTTTTTCACTAAGCAAAATATTTTCAAGATTCACCTATATTGTAGCATCAGTGAGTACTTCATTTCTTTTATGACCGAAGAATATTCCGTTGTCTGAATATACTACATTTTGTTTATCCATTCATGACTGATGACAGACATCTGGGTTTTTTCAGCTTTTTGGCTATTACGAATAATGCTGCCATAAACAATTGTGTTTTGGAAAGAACTGTGTATTTTATTATATGAAAATCATATACCTCAATTTTAAGAAAGAATATGGATATGGGACTTAGGGCCAAGAGGCATAGGTGGATACACTGTGCCTCCTCCCACAACCAAAAGTAAGGACAACAAAGATTTAGAAACAAGAAAACAACCAGAACTGATAGAAAATTGAACTGTACGGAAGTCCGACAACGATTCATGCAGACCAGTAAGAGGGGCAGAGTCACAGCAGGAAAAAGTAGAGGCTGCTGGACCTGGGCGCACAGGCAGCGGCTAGCAGGCCCCGGGCACGGGGTAGCAATGGCAGAACCAGTTAGGCCGCGCAAGGCAGCTGGCTGACAAGGCAGTTCCACATTCGCGCACAGATAATCCAGGTGAAAATGGGGAGCAAGACAGACCTTGCAACCCAAGGCCCTAGCACCAGGAAATAAAACCTAAAAACACTGATTGAAAACACTTGTTGGGGTTGAAGTGCCAGGAGAGACTCCCAGCCTCACAGGAGAGTTTGTTGGAGAGACCCACAGGGTCCTAGAATGTACATAAGCCCACCCACATGGAAATCAGCACCAGAAGAGCCCAATTTGCTTGGGGAAAGAGGTAGAAGGGACTGGAATCCGAGAGAGAGTGGAGCAAGCACCATTGTTCCCTCTTGGACCCTGCCCCCATATACAGCGTCACAATCCAGCAACTGTGTTGCCCCACCCTGGGGAACACCTAAGGCTCCACCCCTCACTACGTAACAGCTGCGACCAGACCGAAAAAAAAGTGGCTCAAACAGGAGAAGAGATCAAAGCCCCAGAGCCAACTCATCTAAACGACCAAGAGATAGCCAACCTATCAGATGCACAGTTCAAAGCACTGGTGATCAGGATGCTCACAGAATTGGTTGATTTTGGTCACAAATTAGATGAACAAATGAAGGAAAATGCACAGGGAAATGAAGGAAAATGCACAGGGAACCAATAGCAATGGGAGGAAAACTGGGACTCAAATCAATGGAGTGGAACAGAAGGAACAAAGAAACAACCAACAACTTCCGGCCAAGATGCAGGCGTAGGTGGACACACTGTGCCTCCTCTCACAACCGAAATTAAGGACAACAAAGATTTAGAAACAAGAAAACAACCAGAACTCATAGAAAATTGAACTGTTTGGAAGTCCAACAACCACTCATCCAGACCAGTAAGAGGGGCAGAGTCGCGGCAGGAAAAAGTGGAGGTGCTGACCAGGCACACAGGCAGCAGCAGCTGGCAGACCCCAGGTGCACAGGCGACGGCTAGTGGACCCCGGGCACACGGTGGCAACTGTCCAGACCCAGAGAGGCTGCGCAAGGCAGCTGGCTGACCAGGAGGTCCCACATTCGTGTGTAGATAATCCAGGCGAAGGGGAAGCGATGGAAGGGGCTGGAATCCGAGAGAGAGCGGAGCAAGAGCCATTGTTTCCTCTCGGACGCCACCCCTACATACAGCGTCACTACCCAGCGACTGGGCTGCCTCGCCCTGGGGAACACCTAAGGCTCCGCCCCTCACTTCATAACAGCTGCGACTAGACCAGGAAAAAAAAAAAAAAAAAAAACAGAAACAAAAATGGCTCAAACCGGAGAACAAATCAAAGCCCCAGAGCCAATTCATCTAAGCGATGAAGAGATAGCCAACCTATCAGATGCACAGTTCAAAGCATTGGTGATCAGGATGCTCACAGAATTGGTTGATTTTGCTCACAAATTAGATGAAAAAATGAAGGCTACAATAAATGAAATGAAGAAAAACGCACAGGGAACCAATAGAGATGGGAGGAAAACTGGGACTCAAATCAATGGAGTGGACCAGAAGGAAGAAAGAAACAACCAAACAGAAAAGAAGGAAGAAAAAAGAATTCAAAAAATGAGGAGAGGCTTAGGAACCTCCAGGACATCTTTAAACGTCCCAACATCCCAATTATAGGGGTACCGGAAGGGGAAGAGGAAGAGCAACAAGTAGAAAAGCTATTTGAGCAAATAATAAAGGAGAACTTCCTCAATCTGGCAAAGGAAATAGACTTCCAGGAAGTCCAGGAAGCTCAGAGAATCCCAAAGAAGTTGGACCCAAGGAGGAACACACCAAGGCACATCATAATTACATAAGCCAAGATTAAAATGAAGGAGAGAATTCTAGAAGCAGCAAGGGATAAGGTCACAGTCACCTACAAAGGAGTTCCCATCAGACTGTCAGCTGATTTCTCAAAAGAGACCTTACAGGCAAGAAGGGGCTGGAAAGAGGTATTCCAAATAATGAAAGGCAAGGACCTACATCCAAGATTGCTCTATCCAGCAAAGCTGATAAAGTGCTTCTCAGATAAGGTCAAGTTCAAGGAGTTCATCATCACCAAGCCCTTATTATATGAAATGTTAAAGGGACTTACCTAAGAAAAAGAAGATAAAAAATATGAGCACTAAAAAGATAGCAAACTCACAGATATTAACAACCACACCTAAAACAAAAGCAAACTAAGCAAACAACGAGAACAGGAGCAGAAACACAGAAATGGAGATCACATGGAGGGTTAGCAACAGGGGAGTGGGACGAGGAGAGAAGGGGAAAAGGTACAGAGTGTGGCAGACCGTTGTGCATGGCGTGGGCCCAGCTCCCACTCAGAGATGCACAGGACCCACGCCCACAGATAGGTTCTCTCGTGGGTAATCAGATTTGCAATATACCTAAGCTGCTTTTTTCTGAAAACTCCCTCACCTTGCAAATGCTTAATGTAACTTCCTAAAATCCATGCTAAGCCTTGCAGGGACCAATGTAACTGACTCAACCACTTTTCACCTTTTCATTTGCTAATATCCTTCTTCTGTGGTGTGATTAGGGGCATTGGCTCCTTTTGTTGTAACTGGGGCATAGTGAGTGAGAATCATCTTGTAATGGGAGAAGAAATAGAATAAAGGCCTGTCATGGTGGAGGCCACAGCTTTTGTTCCCCTTGAGAGAAAAGCCATGCTGTCGTCCTTTTTCCTCCACCAGACTCGGTAGTCTGTGTGTATGTTTTATTTCATCCATAACGACATGGACACTGCTAACTGATGTCCGCATCAACAGAGAATAAGTAGCATAGATGGTGAGTAGAAAATAGACAGGGGAAGGCAAGAATAGCATGCAAAAAGTAGAAGCTAAAGAACTTATGACACATGTACATGAACTAAAGCAGAGGAGTGTGGGTGGGTGAGGGTGGAGGGGAATGATGGGGGAGAAATGGGACAACTGTAATAGCATAATCAATAAAATATATTAAAAAAAGAATATGGATATGGAAAATCATACTGTTAGCACAAAACATGATTTCTGGGTATTTCAGTGGGTGGCAGGAGAAAAATATCTCAGAATGGCAAGCCAATTATAATAAAAACATGTTCTCTCAGAGGAGAAAAAAGTTGTATACCAATAAAAACAAGTAACTGAAATGTCACATTCATCTCTTGATGAAACAGAAGCTTCCTATATGAGAGTGAGGAAGCTGTCTGGAAGGAGAATGTAAATCACTGTTCTCAAATGCAAACTGTAACTCTTTGGGCTTCGATGACCACACCGCAGAAATATTTATTATCACCCTGACTTCTCTAATCCCAATAGCAACAAAAACAGCACTGCAGTATGACATAATTCTTTTGATGGATAAAGGAAACAGTTTAGTCTCTTTACCAAAGGCAGAAAAAATAGTTCAAAAATAATATCTGTGTAGCACTGGGAACAGTATTTACATAGAGATATTGGTGTCTTGCAGTTGTCATATCAGAAGGAAAATTATGTTCTCTACAAATTAAAGAATGTCATTTTCCTGAACGGGTTATAAATCACTTTTCACATTCTGATACAAACAAGGGATTAATTACTAGCAGCAAACATTATGGCATCCTTTTGTAGAAATGGTGGGAGGACAGTACTAGTAATTACTGTTTCATTTTTGAAACGTGTATTACAATAACAGTACCAAAGATTAGGGGGGGTACATGGAAATAATCTATTGTAAAAATCCATTATATGTAAAGTACTATAACATTATTTGAAGATAGACTGTGATAAAGATCATGTTGTAAATCCTAGAGCAACCACTAAAGAATAAGAAAAAGAGCCCTGGTGAGGTGGCTCATTTGGTTGGAGCACGGTCCCATACACCAAAACGTTGCAGGTTCAATCCCTGGTCAGAGCACATACATAGGTTGTGGGTCCAATCCTCAGGTGGGTTGCATGTGAGAGGCAACCAATTGATGTTTCTTTCTTTTTCTTTCTCTTTCTCTCTCTCTCTCTCCCTTCCCTCTCCCTCCCTCTCTCCCTCCCCTCCTTCCTCTCTCTTTAAAAATAAATATATCCTCGAGTGAGGATTTAAAAATAAATAAATAAATAATCCAATAGGAGAGAAAATAAATTACTATAAATTATCCAATTAATAAAAAGATAGCATGAAAAAGATAAAGGAACCAAAGAACAGACAAGGAAGAAAACAAATAGCAAGGTGGCACCTTATATTGCAACTCCCTGTGTGTATACATCTTACTCTCTCTTTCTCTCTTACTCCCCATCTATCTATGTACATCCACTTTCTCCACTAAATTTGAGTGATAAACAGAAATAAACCAAAATTAACTGCTATAATGAATACAGTATTCATTCTAACACCTCTACTTTTTAATCTGAGAGAATTTATAAAATTTTACTTAATTCATATATAAGACAATATAGAAAAATATAAAACTCACCTATCTATATAAAAATAAGTCCCAGAATTTTAGTGCTAAGTTATTTTAGAGGTTTTTTTTGTATAATTTCTTCATTTTACAATTAAAGACATTAAGAATCAAAGTGAGTATTTGAGCAATTGGTAATTAATTGAAATAGTCACATGGCCAGTCAGCAGTACAACCATAATAAAATTTACATTTTCAAACTTCTAATTCAGTTGTCTCAAAAGAAAAAAAATTTCTTGCAACACCAACCACATATACAACTATATGTAATTAATGTGTTAATTTTAAATGATTTGTATCTAGCAGGCATAGCCAGATCTCTATTGGGAAACATCTTGTTAGTTAAGTTGTATACCTATTTGAAAATAATCAAACTTTAAAAAATATAAATTGTTAAATTTAGAATATCATCTAATTCAAATACTCATTAATTAATCAAGATCACTGAAGTATACTGTACATAAAGGAAAACAAAAAATATTGTGTCTAAACAATTATTTAAAGCACTGGCTACCAAGTTCAGAGAATATAATCTTTCATTCAAATCAATAAGTCATCATTCACACTTATGCTAAATGATAATAAAAAAAAGTGTGAGAACTATGTGCATTACTACCTGTAGCTCCTAGGGGGTGTCCCTTCGAAATCAATCCACCACTAGGATTTATGACCCACTTTCCTCCGTAAGTGTTGTCTCCTCTGTCAACCAAGTTTCCACCTTCCCCTATAGAAGAAAAAATGTATTTACAAATGTTAAAAATAACATTGGAACAAATGATGTGTTTTTAAAACTTCCATTTAGCCACATTGTTTTACAGCAGACATGTCTTAACAGCTCAAACTAGCATCAAATTGATATAAGCACAACTAAAAGTTAGGTAATAAATATTGAATAATAAAGGCTGGTATTTTCAGAACATTTCCTACATGAAACAATGCACCTATTAATTCCTCAGAGCTCTTCAGCTTCCAAAACTGCTACAAATATAATTGACATTCAGAGAACCAAAAGAAAAGAATTGAAATGAATAAAATACTATAACTAAATTATATCAGCTTTAAAAATTCATGATTTTGCCAAAATGTATTCATTTCCCTACATTTTCAGCTGTATTCATACACTATATAAATATTGTTAATAAACAGGATAAGAGGGAGAGAGAAAGAAAAAAAGGAACACTTTATGAAATGAAGGGAAATGGTTGAAAATATTGTTAAGCTATAAATATAAGTTCAAAAGAAAAAGTTACATCCATGCTCAGCAACTTCAGCATTCCTATGAATTCCCATGACATTCTTCCAGATGGTAAAGAAGTAAATAAAAATGCATGCATTATATAAAATAGTCTTCCAAATGATATTTCTGATAAAGTAACAAGAGATAAAATCTCAAAATAATGTAATGGTTGTTGTCAGAGGCAGCTAATAGCTTTTAAGCACTCACTCTGTGTCAGGCCTTGTTCTAATTATTTGACATATATCTACATAATTTAATTCTCAAACCTATAAGATATAATACGTAACATGAGTTTCTGATGTACAACATAATGATGCCACAATAAGTCTAGTTAAGATCTATTCCCAAATGTAGTTACAAAATTTATTTTTTAAGATCTACACACTTAGCAACTTTCAAATATACAATACAGTATTATTAACTATAGTCACTATGTAATGTAGTGGTACCTTATACCTCATGACTTATTTTATAACTGGAAGTTCATATTTTTTGACACCTTTCATTCTGTTTACCCAATCCCTCACCCCTCTCATCTGGCAACAACCAATGTGTTCTGTGTATACATGAGCTTAGGTTTTTGTTTCTTTTTGTTTTTCTTTTTGTTTTTTTTTCATAAACTGAGATCTCATATAAGTGGGATCACAGGGTATTTGTCTTCCTCTGACTTACGTCACTTAGCATAATGCCATCAACGTCTATCCACGTTGTTGCAAATGGTAAGATTTCCATTCTTTTTTATGACTGAATAATATTCCATTACACACACACACACACACATTTTCTTTATCCATTCTTCTGTCAATGGACATTTAGATTGTTTCCATATTTTAGCTATTGTGAATAGTGCAGCAATGAACATGGGGCTGCATATGTCTTTTTGAGTTAGTGTTTCTATTGTCTTCAGTGTATAGAACACTACCTCTAACAAAAAGGAAAGCTCACATAGCCTCCAATGGGTTGGAAGATTCAACACTGTTAAGACGACAAATGTCTCTAAATGCATCTACAGATTCAATGAAATCCCAATGAAAATTCCAGCAAGGGGAGTTTTTGTTGTATTTTTGTAGAAATTGACAAACTAATTCTAATAAGTACATGGAGATGTATATGGCCTAAAATAATCAAAATGGTTTTTGAAAACAACAAGGTTGGAGAACTTACGCTATTTGATTTCAAGACTTGTTATACACTACAGTACTGTACAGTGTTAGTACAGTGGCCAAAATGATTTGGTATTGGTGAAAAGATAAGAATGTAGATCAAAAGAGTCCAAAACTGGATCCTTATATATATATGGGCAATTGATTTTCGACAAAGGTACCAATGCAATTCAATGGGAGGAGAAAAGTCTTTTCAACAAATGGTACTAGATTTGTGTGTGAAATAAAAAAGATTAATATCAACCTTTATCTTACACCATGCACAAAAACTTACTCGAAATGGATTATATACTTGAATATAAAATCTAAATCTATATTTGCCCAACCTCCTGCCCCACCCCATAATGTCCCCCTCACTGTGCTGGGCCTGCAGGTCTGTGGCAAGCTGCGGACGTGGGTCTTTCGTCTGCAGGGTGGGGTTTGCTAAAGTTGGCCTACTTCAAGAAATATCAAGTGAAATTTAGAAGAGGATAAAACTGATCACTATGCCCAGAAATGTTTGGTAACCCAGGAAAAAGATAAGTACAACACAACCAAATACAGAATGACAGTTCGAGTAATCAACAGAGGCATCACTCGTCAGACTGCTCATGCCTGTGTAGATACAGAAGGGGGTATGACCATCTGTGCAGCTTATGCTCAGGAACTCCCCAAGTAAGGCATGAAGGTTGGTCTGACAAAACATGCTGCAGCGCATTGGACTGGCCTACTGGTGGCCCGCAGGCTACTCAATAGGTTTAGCATGGACAAGATCTAGGAAGGCCAAATGGAGATGACTAGAGATGGGAATACAATACGGGAAGCACTGATGGTCAACCTGGTGCCTTCATCTGCTATTTAAATGCAGAGCTTGCCAGAAGTACTACTGAAAATAAAGATTTTGGGGCTCTGAGGGGTACCAATTCCCTGCTTATGATTCAGAAAGCAAGGAACTCAATGCAGAAGTACATCAGAAACACATCATGGGTTAGAACAGTGCAGATTATATGTGTTACCTAAAGGAAGAAGATGAAGATGCTTACAAGAAACAATTCTCTCAGTGCATAAAGCGCAATGTAACTCTAGACATGATGGAGGAGATGTGTAAGAAAGCTGATGCTGCTACGTGGGAGAATCCAGTATATGAGAAGAAGCCTGAGAAAAGAACTTAACAAGAAGGGATAGAACTGTTACAAAATATCTCTTGCCCAGAAGAAATGTCAAGTAGCTCAGAAGAAGGTAAGCCTCCTCACAGCTCAGGAACGGGCTGCTAAGAGCTAATAGACCAATCAACAGTTTTCTATGAAGACTTTTCAGATAAAGACAATAATAAATTTATTGACCAAGCAGCTAACGAATATAATCTAAACCTAGAGAATTAGAATAAAAAGAAAAAATGTTTATGGCCTTTAGATAGGCAGAAGTTTTAGAATACAAAAAACATGAACCATTAAAAATATTGATACTTTATATTTCATCAAAATTTCTAAAATTTGTTCTTCAAGTGGCACTAGTAATAAAACAAAAAGGCAAGCCACAGCCTGGGAGAAAGCTTTCACAACATACATGTATCAGACAAATGACTTCATATATCCAGAATTCATATATTCTTACAACTCAATGAAGAAGGCAAATAACTCAAAGGGCAAAAGTTCTGAACAGACTTCACAAAAGAAGATATATGAATGACCAATATGTACATGAAAAGATGCTAGCATCATTAGTCATCATAGATATGCAATTAAAATGAAAATAAGATACACCACATATTTTAGAATGACTAAAAGTTTTTAAACTGACCCTACCAAGTATTGGTAAGGATGTGAAGCAATTAAAACTCTCATACACTACTGGTACAACCACTTTAGAAATGGGAAAAAAAATCCTCCAGATTCCACAAACCAGTTTTTCCATTTTCTTTTCTGCAAGTCTTTAGTCAAACACAATTTGAAATAGTTGGAATTACAAATGTAATTTTTTGGTACTACGGGTGGACCTGGAGAACATTATGCTAAATGAAATAAGCCAGTCAGGGAAAGACAAATACCACATGATTTCACTCAGATGTGGAATCTAATGAACAAACTGAACTAACAAGGAAAATGGGGACAGACTCATAGACGGAGAGCAGATGACAGCTAGTGGCACGGGGAGGTTAGCAGGTGGAGAGATTGAGGAAAAAGGACTCATGGACATGGACAGCAGTGTGGTGATTGCTGCGGGGAAGGGGGGTCTAGGGGAACTAAATTGTAATGGAAAAAAATACAATAAAGATAAACTAAAAAAACAAATGTAACTTTATATCTTTTCTTCTCACTAACAGAATCTTGTAAGTACTCCTGATTTACATAATACAAATTACCTGTACACTCTGTTGTCTCACTGTTGGTATTGTCTAAGACTACAAGTTCTGAAAAGTCCAGCATCAAGATAGCTCACATTCACTTTGCAAAGTGTGGCAGAACCAACATGGAGAGAAAAGCAACTAATGAATTCCTTTGTTTAATGGTGAAAATGAAATTTTCTCAGAGAAATTTACTAAGTTAATATGCATCTCCTGAAAGATACTACCTTCTGGACAGAGCCCCAACGCTTCGTAACTGATGAGTTCATTGACGGAAAAGCAATCGTGAAGTTCTATGACATCAACATCACTTGGTCTCAGGCCAGACTTCTCATAGCACCTTCTGGCAGCTTCTTTAGCCATGTCAAAGCCAATCTAAAACCAAAATCATAAATAAATAAATTAAGGGCATCAAAACTGGGACTTTTATATAAGGATTATAAGGGATTAATATATATAAAAGCTGAGAAATGACCATATATATTGAAATATCTATTGATTCTATATTATACAGAAAATCCAAATAAAAGGATATCCAGGAGGGAAAATATATATATTAAATCTGGTACTATAATAGGCAGAATTTTAAATAAGATACATAAAAAGGACTTATAATTCTTACGGCCATATCTTATGTTAAGTTACAAAAACTCTATCAATCCACAATGTACAGTTGTGGTAAACAGGAAGAAGAGATTTATCAACAGATCAATATGATACACTGAAAACAATAGGGGAATTTTTACATGAAAATAAACAACCTTCTTTTAGGAGATCATACGGGATTCAAAATATTTTCCCAAAATCCATGTTTTTAACCTTTTTGGTCTCAGATAATAACAACATGCAAACTGAACTTTTCTCCAAAGAATAAAACTGTGGCACAGTGGGAAATGTACTATAATCAGAAAACCTAAATATAAGCTGCACTTCTATCACACCCCAGTACTCTAGCTTTGTGATATCGGGCAAGTTACAGGGACATTTTCAAATTCAGAGTGTTGTTGTTCAAATTCATCATCTTTTAAACTGTAGTTTAGCATATGATTGTTTACATAGGTGTATATATGTACATATGCCTATATTTTATATTTGAATGTATGACAATGTATCTTCAAATATTCAACTAACTCTAGGTCTGACTTCTCATCTTTTTTTCTTCTTCCATTTTGTACTTAATCTTCAATCAGGATTTTTTGAAGCACCAAGAAAGTTCCCTAAAAACATCTTTGTTTTTTCTTTAACTCTATAGGGTAGGAGCTCTGAGCATATTTAGCCAATTCAACATAAAGAAAAAAGCACCTCTAGTCAGTTAAAAGTTAACATACAATGACACATGGCTCTATCACAAGATGAATATGTTCTTATCAGTTATTTTCCCCTAACAGATTCTTAAGGATGGGTTATAATATTGGACTTTCTATATCGTTTTTCAAGAGCCAATAACAACATCGTGTCACCTTAAAATTTTCAAACAGAAATCCCTTGATTAATTAATAAAACAGAATTTTAGACAAACCATTTTAATACTGCTTTTCTCTTCAAATGTGCTTGGAAAATCAGTCACCATCTCCTGTGCCAGAATTTCCACAGCTTTGGAATGAAGGCCATACTTCTGTACAAAATTTTCATCTGCCAAAATTGCCGCTGCAGCACCATCCGAAGTGGGACTAAGGGGAGGTAAAAATTATTTACACTCAGTCCACCTCAGTCCAAAGATTTCAGACTAGAAGTTCTTTCTGGGAAGAAAGGCTTAGTACGCTTGATGGTCACTGGATGGTCTCCTTTGCAATATCTACAGTTAACACTTACACATGCTTCCCTGCTATGGACTGAACCTCTGTCAAGAACTTAAATGCTCTCAGTCACTACTTGGTCTCTAAGAATCGCTCCCAAAAAGTTCTTATGGCAAAGAACCCTGCATTCACTTCTGTAGAAGCCATCTTCTGGTGACTTCTGAAAAGTACACAAGGTTATTCCTACCCTAATACAATGAAGACTCTACTGTAGGCCTAACTAGCGCCCACTCTGCTATCTCCCCAATAACTCAGTCTTGGAATCCGCTGGAAAGCTGGAAAAGGATGGAATAGAGGATTCCAGAAAGTCCATAGTTTGGTTAAGTCTCTTGGTATCTCCTCAAAATAGATCTTTTCCTTAGAGTAGGCTGTGAAGGAAGGTAGGAAACACAGAAGCCTTCTGAGAGTTCAGCTGGACTTTGTAAATAGGCAGACCTTTGTATTGCAACAGATAAAAGCTGGCCCCACTTATTCCTGTGCATCCGACCAGCAGTTCAAAGGCACAGCCAGGTGCCCAGGCACAGGCAGGACCTGTGCAGTACTAATGCATTATTCTAGGAGGTAAATATTGTCAAGCAATTTTCAAGTTGCAACTATTATCATTATTAGAGCTGTGATTTTTTTTTCTTGTTTTATGTTTACTCTTAGCCATTACAATAGAGTAAAATTCCCTACAGTGAAAGCATACAGCAGAGAAAACAAAATCCTCAAGGTGAAAATCATGAGGCCACACTGGCTTCCTAACTCACATTTAAATGAATAAATACACTTAAAACAAAACAGGTAGAAGTCATGAGAGAAGGAAATAAAATATATAATCTTCCAAGAAAAGAGAGCGCCAATGCCCAGGCAGGAGAAGGAAGTAAAGGGTACTCACTCCAGAGTGAGGACTGCACTGGTAGCTCTAGAGAAGCAGATACATAACAATAGAGATATACCCAGATACAGAGCCTAAGGTTTGCCCAAGAGGGAAGCCGGGGAGCATTCCTTCCATGAAAGACTAAAATGTTTTTCTTACCAACATTGTAAGACAGTCAGAAAATCAAAAACTTTTCGAGATGTCATCACTTCATCTAAACTGTATTCTTTTTGGAACTGGGAATACCTAAATGCAAAATAAGTAGTTAACAGATTGTTATTAGGTAGCAATTACAATTTTTTTGTTTAAGATGTTCTGGTCTAGAAGTTAAAGAGAGAATATAATACATTAGTATTCTTTTCACAACCAAAAAACAAACTTTTATAGTTTCAACCTTTAATAAATAAACCATTTGAACTGAATTTTTAAAAATCTTAACTTCAAAACACCATATACTGTATAATAAAAAATTTGACTAATCTTTGTCCTGGGTTCCCGTCAAGGAGCTTCTAAAACCCTTGAGATTTCCTGAGTGACAAAAATCTCTTTGTTATGCTAATAAGGTGGCTCTTTGTGAGGCTGCTGGGTGGGAAAGGTGGCACAGGGGGCTGCTCACCAGAAAGAGAGACTGACCGTGAGCTTGAAGGGTTGGGACTTCTCAGCCAGTGTGACCCCAGTAAGAAGAGGGGGGCTGAAGACTGAGTTCAATCATGTGGCCAATGATTTAACCAAGTGTGCTCGCATAACGAAGTGCCAATAAAAACTATGGACACTGAACTTGGTGGAGCTTCCTGGTTGCTGCGCACCTTGACATGCTGGGATGGTGACATGCCCTGACTGCTGGAGGAGAGGGCATGGAAGCTCTGCATTAGGGACCCTTGCAGACCTCACCCTATATGCTTCTTTACCTGGCTGTTCCTGAGTTGTATCCTGTATCCAATAATAATACAGTTGCTCCTCAATTTACAATGGGGTTACACCCAATAAGCCCATTATGAGTTGAAAACATACATCAAAAATGCATTTTTTATGCTGAACGTAATAGCTTAGCTTAGCTGTTTTCTACTGAATCTTAGATTTCAGTAGAAACCCTACTGAATTTCTGCATATCTCTAGCGCACCACAGTAAGTCAAAAAAATCTAAGTCGAACAATCCTAAATTGGGGGCCATCTGTACTGTAATCATAAATACAGCACTTCCCTGAGTTCTATGAGTCAGTCTAGTGAATTACTGAACCTGATAGGCCATGGGAACCCCTGAATGTAGAGCCAGTTGGTCAAAAGTACAAATGGCCCACAGACCCTACCCATGGCCAGCATCTGACCAGAGAGGGCAGTCTTGTGGAGGACTGAGTCCTCAGTTCATGGTGTCTGCATTAACTCCAGGTGGTTGGTGCCACAACTGAACTACAGTGCACCTGGATGGTGTCAGACCAGTTGGAGGTTAAAATAGAATACCATTTCTTTTTGCTGGATAATTATAAAATGCTAGCTCCTCAAAAGCAAAATTAAATGACTTGTATTCAGCCAACTTTTGTAGTGAGGATATTATGCAACTACATTTAATGAAGGATAATGGAATTCTTAAATAAATATATAAAACCTACAATAAACTATATGCACTCTTGAAAACATTTTCTTTCTGACTGATACAAAGAAGAAATTTACTTTTATCCCCTCTGGCTCCTCTAAGAATATAATCATATGGTTTCAGACTTTGCTCTGGTGAAAACAGCAGCAACAGACACCACAAGGGAGTTTCTAAAAGTAAACTTCAACTGGTGTGGAAATTAACAAGCAATTCAACTGTTTAGAAATAAAGCCCTTCTCACTCACATCTACACTCGTGTCTGCACCTCTGCTTCTAAGGATAACTTTGACCATCACCAACTTTCAAAAAATACCTTATTTGTACCAGATCCTGTGCTAGGCATTGGGGACACAGACATAGTCACTACTAAAGAACTCAGTCTGAATTCATGCCAAATAAATACACCATTCTAATACAATATGATAAATGTCAGGATGGAAATGTTATACAGGGTGCCATGGGAGCTCACAGGATATGCCTCAAGCCTAGTCACAAGAGGGAACTTCATCCCTAAGATTAGGCAAATAAGAAGAAGAGAGAATTCCTTGCAAAAGGATCAGCACATGCAAAGTCTCTTGAGGTGAAACGGTTCACTGAAGTGACAGTACTAAGCTTGGGAGGGAATGTGGAGGTAAGGTGAACAAGGCAGGGAAGGAGAAACAAGGATCAGATCATGAGAGGACAGTACGTGGTGTTTACATTTTACCCTGAAACAATGAGGAGCTACTAAAGGACATCAAGCTGGGAAGTGATGTGATCAGATCTGGATCTCAGCAAGAAAACGGCCATTTCAAAAAGGGATGGTAAAAAGGCATTACAGAAAGCAAGATAACCAACTAAAAAACTGGGGCATTAACTACAGCAAGAAATGGTAAGAACCTAACCCTTCCAGTACAGAATTGGAAAGGAAAGATGAGAGAAGGGATAAATTCAAAAGACAGTATGGAGGTAGAATTCTGTGTATCCCCAAATTATCTGCAGCCCACTCGGGACACTGAAGAGCAAGGCAGAGGCACGGATGACTGCTGGGTTGCTATGTTCTGCCATTCACCATAATGAAGAAGGCTAAAAGGAAAACCAGGCTGAGGGGAAATGTAAATTATCAATGAACATGCTGACTCTGAGGCACCTGTGGGATATCTAAGTAACGACAAGTGAGAAAGTTAGACACAGGTCTGAAGGCCCAAGTGGCATAAGCTATCTCTAATACTATACTACTTACCACAGACTTTGACTGCATTTGATTATTCTTATAATGTGTAAGGAAGAACTTGAGAATAGTTTCCTAATTCAACCTTCTTACAAATATGAAACGGGGGATCTCTAATAACTGGTCAGCAAACACAGAATTCTCTTTCTTTACTAGCCAAGCAAAGCCTAATGTGAGAATTTAGCATCTGAAATCTCTGAAACCTGAGCCAAACCTAGAAACTCCTGTTTCGAAGAGTTTTAAATGATGAAACAGACATCCAAAAATAACATTTGCCTACTCAACATAATTGAGAACCTATAAAATATAATGGACAATCCATGCAAACAAGGAATTTATCTGTCTTATTCATTGCTACATCACTAGCAGCTAAAGCAATGTCATGCAGACAGTAGGCTACTGAATACATGCTTCTGGGTGAATGATGTTCCCTTAGAAGAATGCTGTAAGGAGTAGGTAAGTGAGTGCCCGGTTGGACACCAGGTTAACTGAAAGACTTGGAAGCTTTGATTCTCTGGGGAAGGTCGAGAACTGCTCTTTGGAGCCTCAAAACCAGGAAACGGCACTGCTGTCAATTCCTCAGTATGTTGGTAAAGTTCCTTACCAATTTCAGAAAATCCCTAGAATATTTAATGTTTTTCCATGTTCTAAGGACAAGGAAATCGGCTCTAGACCATCTTTTTAACTTAAGAGTGCTCATCCTAACTCTACTACTCAGTAACAGTAAAGTTTTAGTAAGCATATATTACGCTCCAATACCTTGCTAAATACTGAAGATAAAAGATGAAACAATCTCAACTTCCAGTCAAGACGGAGGCATAGGGAGACACTTTTTGCCTCCTTGTACAATCATGAGAAGGATCACAACTAATTTCAAAACAAAAAACACCCAGAACTGCCAGAAAACTGAACTGTATGGAAGTCCAAAAACCAAGGATTTAAAGAAGCTATATTCATCCAGATGGGTAGGAGGGCCAGAGACCAAGAGCCAGGGCATAGAGGATGCCAGGTGGTGGCAGTGGGCCAGTGGCAGTGAGGAGGGAGCTGCAGTCAGCAAAACAGGTGGTCCCACATTTACACATGGTGGTTAAAAATCAGGGGGACACCTTGTAAACACCAATTGGGTTTGGGGCATCAGAAAAAAGTGCCAGTTTCTCAGGAGAGCCCAGAACATAAGCAAACGCACCCACTCTGGGAACCACAACTCAGGGCAGCAGCTGCAGGGGCGCCAGTCACATATGGGAAGGGGGTGAAGTGACTGGAAAAGGGGCAAGTGTCAGCCAAGCCCCCAAAAGTCTGCCAAGAGCAGCACTGACCCCTCTTCGACCCCTCCCCCACACATGGAACCACAAAGTGGTGAAGCAGGCTGCCAGCCCTGGCAAATACCCAAGACTTGCCTCATACAACTTAACACATGCATTAAGACAGGGAGTCAGACTTCCGGCCAAGATGGAGGCGCAGGCGGACACACTATGCCTCCTCTCACAACCAAGATTAAGGACAACAAAAATATAGAACCAAAAAAAAAAAAACCCCAACAGAACAGATAGAGGATTGAATTTTATGTAAGTCCAACAAGGATTCACCTGGACCCGTAAAAGGGGCGGAGTCGGCAGCCAGCAGAGAGGAGTCGCAGCGGGAAGAAGCGGTACCTGGTGGTCCTGGGCACACAGGCGGCAGTTACTGGGCACAGGGAGGCAACAAGCAGAACAAGTGAAGCACACAAAGTGGCGGACCATGGTCACACATTCATGCACAGATAAACCAGGCAAAAACGGGCAGCGAGACGGACTTCACAGGCCAGGGCCCCAGCGCTGGGAATAAAGCCTAAAAAGCACCAATTGAAAACACTTGTGAGAGTTGGGGTGCCGGGAGGGAATCCCAGCCTCACGGGACAGTTTGTTGGAGAGACCCACGGGGTCCTAGAATGTGCACGAGCCTGCCCACATGGAAATCAGTGCCAGAAGGGACCAATTTGCTTGGGGAAAGCATCGGAGGGGACTGCAGTCCATGAGACAGCAGAGCAAGCACCATTGTTCCCTCTCGGACCCCGCCCCCACATCCAGCATTACAACCCAGTGACTGAGTTGCCCCACCCTGGTCAACGCCTACGGCTCCGCCCCTCACTATGTAACAGCTGTGACCAGATCAAAAAAAAAAGGATGGCGCAAACAGGAGAACACATGGGGCCCCGGAGCTAATTTATCTAAGCGACCAAGAGGTAGCCAACCTATCCGATGCACAGTTCAAAGCACCGGTGATTAGGAAACTCACAGAATTGGTTGATTTTGATCGCAAATTAGATGAACAAATGGGGGCTAAAATAAGTGAAATGAAAGACAATGCACAGGGAACCAATAGTGAGGGGAGGGAAACTGGGACTCAAATCAATGGAGTGGACCAGAAGGAAGAAACAAACAACCAAACAGAAAAGAAGGAAGAAACAAGAATTCAAAAAAATGAGGAGAGGCTTAGGAACCTCCAGGACATCTTTAAACGTCCCAACATCCCAATTATAGGGGTACCAGAAGGGGAAGAGGAAGAGCAACAAGTGGAAAATTTATTTGAGCAAATAATAAAGGAGAACTTCCTCAATCTGGCAAAGGAAATAGACTTCCAGGAAGTCTGGGAAGCTCAGAGAATCCCAAAGAGGGTGGACCCAAGGAGGAACACACCAAGGCACATCATAATTACATAAGCCAAGATTAAAATGAAGGAGAGAATTCTAGAAGCAGCAAGAGATAAGGTCACAGTCACCTACAAAGGAGTTCCCATCAGACTGTCAGCTGATTTCTCAAAAGAGACCTTACAGGCAAGAAGGGGCTGGGAAGAAGTATTCCAAGTCATGAAAGGCAAGGACCTACATCCAAGATTGCTCTATCCAGCAAAGCTGTCATTTAGAATGGAAGGGAAGATAAAGCGCTTCTCAGATAAGGTCAAGTTAAAGGAGTTCATCATCACCAAGCCCTTATTATATGAAATGTTAAAGGGACTTATCTAAGAAAAAGAAGATAAAAATAGGACAGTAAAAAGACAGCAAAATCACAGATATTAACAACCACACCTAAAACAAAAGCAAACTAAGCAAACAACAAGAACAGGAACAAAAACACAGAAATGGAGAGTACATGGAGGGTTAGCAACAGGGGAGTGGGAAGAGGAGAGAGGGGGAAAAGGTACGGAGAATAAGTAGCATAGACAGTGGGTAGAAAATAGACAGGGGGAAGGCAAGAATAGTGTGGGAAAAGTAGAAGCTAAAGAACTTACGACACATGGACATGAACTAAAGGGGGATGTGGGTGGGAGGGGGTGTGCAGGGTGGAGGGGAATGATGGGGGAGAAATGGGATAACTGTAATAGCATAATCGATAAAATATAATTTTTTTTAAAAAAAGACAGGGAATCAAAGTGGTTCTACCTAGTACACAGACACAAGGAGGTTGCCAAATTGAGGAGACAACGAAATATGGCCCAAATGAAGGAATAGAACAGAACCCCAGAAAAAGAACTAAGTGATGCCAAGATAGCCAACCTATCAGATGCAGAGTGATCAACACTGGTGATCAGAATGCTCAGAGATCTCACTAAATATGGCAAAACCATAAGGGAAGAAATAAAGGCTACACTAAGTGAAATGAAGAAAAATCCACAGGGAACCAACAGTGAAGGGAAGGAAACCAGGATTCAAATCAACGATTTGGGACATAAGGAAGAAATGAACATTCAACCAGAACAAAATGAAGAAACAAGAATTAAAAAAAACAAGGAAGGTTTAAGAAGACTCTGGGACATCTCCAAAAGGGCTAACATCTGAATCATAGGGATGTCAGAAAAAGAACAAGAAGAGCAGGAAACTGAAAACTTATTTGAAAAAATAATGAAAGAAAACTTCCTTAATTTAGCAAAGGAAATAGACATATAAGTCCAGGAAGCACAGAGTGTCCCAAACAAGTTGGGCTCAAAGAGGACCACACCAAGACACATCATAATTAAAATGCCAAATGTTAAAGATAAAGAGAGAATCTTAAAAGCAGCAAGAGAAAAGTAGAGAGTTACCTGCAAAGGAGTTCCCGTAAGACTATCAAGTGATTTCTCAAAAGAAACTTCACAGGCAAGAAAAGACTGGCAAGAAGTACTGAAAGTGATGAAAAGCAAGGAGCTACAACCATGTACGACCCATAGACATGAACTAAGGAGAGGGGATCAGTGGAGGGGAAGGTGATACCAGGCAGAGGGGAGCAAAGGGGGAAAACTAAGACAACTGTAATAGCACAATCAATAAAATATACTTTAAAAGAAAAATGAGACAATCTCCACTCAGGGGTCATCATCATCATAAGATAAAGACTCATCAATAACTAAGTATGTTACAGTGTAATGCATTATGAGAGAGGTATACAGGCAGTGCAGTGAAGCTCAGAAGAAGAAATATTCATGCCCAGGGAAGTTTTAATAAGGTGTTAAGAGAAGCAATGATATTTGGACTGGGACTTCACAGGTTTCACTAAACAAAAGAACGGCAGAAGGATATCCAGGGATTACTAATAGCATAAGTGAAGAAAAAAAAACATAAGCAAGTCCTTTACAGTACATTTAGGGAAAGTCAAGTAATCTAGTAAGGTTAGAGATTGGGAATATCCAAGGAAGTAGTAAGAAATAAGAATGACAAAGTAAAATGGGACCAAATTATAACAGGCTTGTTACATCATGAAGGAATTTGGATTTTATCATACAAGAAATGGGAATTCACTAGAGCTCTCACAATACCCTTAGATATTTCATATAACACCCTTAGCTCTAAAGCTTGGAATTCGGTGTTTGTTAATTAGGTATGCTCTAAATTCAAACATCAATATAAAATTAGGAAAAAGAGAAAAACCAGCAGCACGAAGTACTAGGAATATGCTGTGATAATCTACTTATGGTATAAAATGCTCCTTGTCATAGTTTTATGTTTATTAAATATGGCAAAATTTGTTTAATAATTCAGAGACAATTTACTGAGCAGCTTCTAAGTTCCAAGCTCTGTGCTAAGCATTAAAGATAACAGATGACTCTTTCTCTCAAAGAAATTATAACCTAGGAGGAGGAAAAATATAAACATTATTTTGTCACTATTTAGAATGATCCTGAGGCAAGTTACCTAATTTCTGTAAGCCTCATTTTCCTCATCTATAAAATGAGAATAAAAATATCTACTTTATAGGGTCCTTGAGAGGATTAAATGAATATGTACATAAAAGTACCAAGGGCAGTGACACAGCATTGGCATTTAATAAAGTTACCTATTATTCTTTTATTGCCTGGTGGTATTGCCTACTCATGTGGCACTAATTCAACTGTCTGTGAACCAACTTTATTTAGCAACCATTAAGTACATGCTATGTACCAGACATTATGCTAGACTCTAGGGAATTCAAAGATTAATGATCTGTAATACACATGATGCAATTGTACTTCAGGTTATTTTTTAGAATCTAGATAACCATATTATTTTACCAGAGTAAAAGTTAATGACGCTAGCATAATTAAAATGCATTACTAAAGTAATACATATAATTTGATACAAAATAATTTAAATGACCACTAATATGCATTTTACAACTATTTTAGTTGATCAAAATAAACTAAGAAAAGTTTTAAGGACTGGCTTAAAATAGTGACTAGTTATTCCAACTAAAATTATTACAATAAATTTTATTCACTAGAGTGGCAATGTAAAATCAATTATATCTTTTAATGCCAGCCATTAACATTCTTTCTTAAAAGAGTCATTAAGCTTAAATGGTTTCCTAAATATCAATAGACCAAAACTAATATAAAAACAAATCAGCCCTGGCTGGTGTGGCTGTCAGTGGAATGAGCACTGGCCTGCAAACCAAAAGGTCGCCAGTTTGATTCCCAGTCAGGGCACATGCTAGGTTGCAGGCCAGATCCCCAGTTGAGGGAGTGGGGTGGGAAAGGCAACCATTATATGTATCACTCACATACTAATATTTTCTCCCCCTGTTTCTTCCTCCCCTCCACACTAAGAGTAAATAAATAAAAAGTCAACAAAAGGTGCCCTGGCTGGTGTGGCTCAGTGGTTGAGTGCAGGCCTGTGAACCAAAGGGTCACCAGTTTGATTCCCAGTCCAGGGTACATGCCGGGGTTGTGGGCCAGGTCCCCACTGGGGGCACATAAGAAGCAACCACACATTGCTGTGTCTCTCCCTCTCTTCCTCCCACCCTCCCTCTCTCTAAAAAATAATAAATAAAATCTTTAAAAATTTTTCTTTAAAAAATCAACCAAATGTATTAAGGAATAGAAATGCTAAATAAACACTGTTTTTTTAAAAAAAAGAAGTCAGGCCCTGGCTGGTGTTGCTCAGTGGATTGAGTGCTGGGCAGTAAACCAAAGAATCACGGGTTCGATTCCCAGTCAGGGCACAGGCCTGATTGCAGGCCAGGACCCCAGTAGGGGGCGCATGAGAGGCAACCACACATTGATGTTTCTCTCCCTCTCTTTCTCCTTCCCCTCCCCTCTGTCTGAAAACAAATAAAATCTTTAAAAATAATAATAATAATAATTTAAAAAGAAGTAAAAAGGGCACAAGTGTTTATTAAGAAAAACAATACATAGGGAATACAGTCGATAATATTGTATTAACTATGTATGGTGCCAGATGGGCACTTGATATATCAGAGAATCACTTTATAAATTATATGATTGTCTAACTACTATGCTATATACCTGAAACTAATACAAAATACTATTGAATATAAACAGTAATTGAAAAATAAAATTAAAAAAAATTCTGCTTAATATCTTTGAGGTCTTGCATTAGCTTTTTTTTTTTTTAACATTTTTTAAATTTAATTTTAGAGAGAGGGGAAGGGAGGGAGAAAGAGGCAGAGAAACATCAAAGTCTGGTTGCCTCTCACGCTTCCCCAACTGGGGACCTGGCCCACAACCCAGGCATGTGCCCAGACCAGGAATCAAACCAGTGACCCTTTGGTTTGCAGGCTGGCATTTAATCCACTGAACCACACTGCCAGGGCAGCTTTTTAAAAAATTATTATTTATGCTGTTGCAGTTGTTCCCAATTTTTCTCCCTTTCCCCACCTCCTCCCAACCCCACCCTCTTCCTCTCCCCAAGCCAGTCCCCACATTGTTGTCCATGTCCACAGTATGTGTATAAATGTTCTCTGGTTAGTCCCTCCACCATCTTTCATCCCATCTACCCTACAACCCCACCTCCTTTCCAGTAGCTGTCAGTCTGTTTAATGTATCTAAGCCAAGCATCTGTTACTATTTTGTTAATTAGATTCCACATATAAGTGAGATCATGTGGTATTTTTCTTTTACTAATTGGCTTAATTCACCTAGCATAATTTTCTCCAAGTCCAACCATGCTGTTGCAAAATGCTTCTTCTTTTTTTATTTCTGCTGCGTAGTATTTCATTGTGTAAACATACCACAGACTTTTTATCCACTCATTACATTAGCTTTTCAAGTATTAAAGTTGCACATTATACAGCAAAATAACCCAGATCTTCACTATTTCATAGATCTGAAATACTTACGGGTTATTAACAGAATGTTTATGATTTTTCCATCCAATTTTTGCAAAGTGTTCAATGTTTGTTCCTGTAGAGAAAGCAAACATCTATTTGTGAGTTAATGTACTTTGGCTGCTTGTTAACAAATGCTGCAATGGTACTCAGTGTCCTGCTCCATATTTACACATTTTCATTCACACAGACATCAGTACCGAAGATGTCAACACTGATCCCTCTGCAAAAATTTCTTAATATTTATTTATTTATAGTATTAATAATTATTTATTTCTTAAATATTAAACTTGGATATATTTACTGAATTGAATCAACTAATATGCATACAGGGTGGGGCAAAAGTAGGCTTACAGTTGTTCATATGGAAAATAATATAATAATTAATAAATAATACAAGAATAAACTCTGTGTTTTGTGTACTCAAAACTGTAAACTTACTTTTGCCCCACGCTGTATTATATAAAAATAGTTCAAACTGGCCAATTCTACCTAATATAACTAGGGTCCAATTTCAAAAACTAGAAAATACAGCCTGGGACCACAGTGGTTTTCAGGCAAGAAAAAACTGCCAGCAATTCTTCAAGAAGTCTGCCACAGCATCCTCACACCCCTGAAGTAAGGGAATAAGGTCGATTCCATCCACACTGGTGATCTCCTACCAGTAAGAGCAGTGATCAGGCGGCAGCCAATATGGGTCCACAAAGAACAAGCCACACCACAGTAATATTTTTTTATTGGATTGATTGGAAGATAAAATGGAATATGGTACCTGGATATTAGCAAGCAAATTAAATTTTCAAGACATCTTTGGGACAAGATAAGGAAATAGCATAGTGCAGACTTCATTTTTTTTCAGCAAGTTTTTTTTGGTATTGCTAAAAATATAAGGGTTCTTCTGTCATGTTTCAATAATATTGAATTAAACTGGATTTAATACTGGATTTTTTTTTTAATGTATTGATTTGAAAGAGAAAGAAGATGAGAGAGGGAGAGAGGGATGGGGGTGGAGAGAGAGAAACATCGATTTGTTGCTCCACACTTATTTGTGCATTCTTTGGCTGAATCTTGTATTGCTATGCACCCTGACTGCGGAACAAACCCACAATCTTAGCACACTCTTCTTTTTTTCTTATCATGGGATCCAATTTATCTATAAAAGATAACAGCCCTTTAAAAAATATTTTTCCACTCGCTTATCATACATTTATTAAACCTGGGCACTGATGAACAGCTTGTTAACTATTGATTCTGAACTGCCAATTCAAATTCCTGACTTTTGAAAGGATATGATATAAAAAGATTTCAATCTTTCTGAGTCAAAGTCTGAAGCCACAAAAATCTGCTGATTTTATAGAAGCATGTAAGCTACACAAACATTTTTATGTATTCCTTTCTAATGCACATTCACAAATAGCAATTTCATATGATAACTTAAAATTCTATGAAATTCTACAACTCATTAAATATCTTTTGAATGAGCCGTGGTCAGATTAACTTGGTTACAGCATCATCTGGATACACCAAGGTTGTGGGTTCAATCTCTGTCTGGTCAGGGCACGTACAAGAATCGATCAATAAATAAGTGGAAGCATAAATAAGTGGAACAACAAATCGATGTTTCTCTCTCTCCCCTTTCCTCTCTCTCTTTAAAGTTGATAAATAAATAATTAAAAGTGAATAAAGGCTTCCTATTTCTTTATATAAAGCAAGTGTAAAATTAACACCTAACTTGATAAAAACATAAGAAAAAAGAAAATCATTAACCATATCACTTATGTTAATTTTTGACAATACTAAAAAAAAAAACAAATGACAGAACATAACCCCACACTAAAAAAGTCAATATATCATGACCAAATGGGATGCATTCCAGATATGCAAAGTTGGCTCAGTATCATAAATTCATTAACAACATATTCTATTAATAGATCTAAGTGGTGCCCTTTTTGGTGTGGCTCAGTGGACTGAGTGCTGGCCTGCGAACCAAAGGGTCTCTGGTTCGATTCCAAAAGGGTCGCTGGTTCAATTCCAGGCACAGGCCTGGATTGCAGGCTAGATCCCCAGTAAGGAACGCATGAGAGGCAACCATACATTGATGTTTCCCTCCCTTTCTTTCTCCTTCCCATCCCCTCTCTCTAAAAATAAATAAATAAAAATCTTTGAAAAAAAATAGATCTACATGGAGAATATAATGCAATGAACTACATAACTGCTGGAAAAGCCTTTGACAAAATTTAATACCCATTCCTGAAGTAATAAAAACTCCAGAAAGTAAATGTTTAGGAGTTCCCATCAGGCTGTCAGCTGATTTCTCAAAAGAGACCTTACAGCCAAGAAGGGGCTGGAAAGAAGTATTCCAAGTCATAAAAGGCAAGGACCTACATCCAAAATTGCTCTATTCATCAAAGCTTTCATTTAGAATGAAAGGGAAGATAAAGTACTTCTCAGATAAGGTCAAGTTAAAGGAGTTCATCATCACCAAGCCCTTATTATATGACATGTTAAAGGGACGTATCTAAGAAAAAGATGATAAAAAATATGAGCAGTAAAAAGACAGCAAACTCACAAATATTAACAACCACACCTAAAACAAAAGCAAACTAAGCAAACAAGAACAGGAACAAAAACACAGAAATGGAGAGCACATGGAGGGTTAGCAACAGGGGAGTGGGAGGAGGAGAGAGGGGGGAA
>PVKU01012895.1:0-32312 GCA_004027475.1 Anoura caudifer | reverse complement strand
TTTTTTTTTCATTTATTTGTGGGTTAGAGATCTGGTTTCTTCCTCACGTGATGAAAAAGAAGAGGAAAGTATACCAGGGCCTAGAAACTCAGAGAGGAAGGGCTGCAGGAGGGCTGGGAATGTGGACAGAAGCTGGAGATTGGAGCTGGAATGCTGCTCGAATGATACTGATAGGAGAAGGAAAACAGAAACTCTCTTACCACTTCCTCCTATAGAAACTCCTATTAGTAGACACTAACAGGAAGCCAGCTAACATGGGAGTTTGAAAGTTGGTTTGCAGAGTCCCAATTAGCATCAAATACAGAGTATAGAAGGTAAACTTACAGCTGAAAGGCAATAGATAAATAACAGGCACAATAATAGCCTTTTGTATGAATAAAACATCTTGTTTTAGTAGGAGCTTCTTCAGGCTGGGTTAGGCTTTGTATCTTTTGACTGGACCTCATTAAGTTTCAATAACTTCCTTTCTTTTTGACATAAAATATTCCAGCTTCATCCTGCACATTTTATGCCCCAGACTCAAGTTAGCTATTTCTGCATAAATCTTGGGTTCCTTTAAAAAAAATCAGGGAATGGTATTTAGAGAACAAAATATGGGCATTGTGGATATTCATCTATAACATTCATTTTAAGTAGGTATATTTGGCTACAATCCATATTGTCTACATTTATAATTGTAACCTCTCAGTAGTCCAGGAGTTTTGATGGGGAAAGAGATTTTTGTTTTTGCTGTCAGTCTTTTGTGGCAAGAGTTGATTACAGGTTATTTTAAATTTCTCTGATTGTTGTGCTTGTTTTCACTGGTTTTACACTTACTCTTCAAGCTTCTGGTTTTTAAAATCTAAGGCATATTCCAAGTTGGCAGTGCAATTTTTAAGTTATTAACCGCAAAAAGGTACATGAAGAGTGACACTAAAATCAATCAAACAGACAAAAAATAAGTTTTGGTATGTTTGTGTTATCAGTTGCTCACTGTTGTGGGAAATGGATGTAAGCTGAGGAAATAAAACACAAAAAACAGGTGCATATAGTAAAAAACCTCATATCAGAGTAGCTGTGCATAGATCCTCAGACTTAGTCAGAGAAATCCTTGCTCAAGCTCATCAAATCCTTTGGATCACCACCAGCCATGTGGAAACCCAGTGATATTATCATAATCTTTGCTCCCCCTGTAAATTCTACTCACTTCAATGCATCTTTAGATTATACCCTAATAACTGAAAGCACCTAATTATCCAATTACTTCCCTGCACATAAAAGTTATGTGCATCATAATTTCAAATGTGAAAAACTCAATAACGTTAGTCAACCTGGGAAAATGATATTCAGATAATTGCGCTTGAGTATGCCTATGAAAAAACTTTTAAGAGCTCAGAAACTTGAAAACATGCTTTCACAATCTTTGAGTAAAATTCTTTGAATGCTTCAGGAAGATGTACATACTTATCTGTGGCTTTAAGAAGCCCCCCAAACCTAAGAACTGTATTTTAAAACATACTGGAGAATGGGGTTTCTGAATAATGCTGCCTGCTACTGTCCCCATTCTAATCAGAAAGGGACACTCACAGGAGCTAGATGGAAAAAATGAGGTATCATATTTATTACTGAGATGAAAGACCTGTCAGGTCCCAGAGAATGGAGTTCCCTGGTGAAACTAGACTGGAGAACACAGGTTGGATCTAATGTCTTCTTTTACCTTCAATATCTATGTCTTGACCCATCCACTGATAGCATTGGGTGGCAATGCAGTTTTGGAATTACCTCACCCTGTCAACTCAATGAAGAATCATTACTTGCTTTAGCATCTTGAGGTGCTCTCAGAAGAAGGCCAGAGAAGACTGCGAGGCCTGAACTGGGGGCGCTCGAAAGCAGAGAAAAAGTCTGGCTTTCTTACCTCAGAGCTCTATGGGGGCCTACTGAACCAAGAGAGTGGGTGGAGCCCCTTTCCTTGCTTGTGAGGCAAACTGAGTCCATCCACTGGTGGACAAATCTTCATGGATCTCACCAATCAGATTAGTTAATTTTGCCCTGTAGAGAAGAGGGAGGACAGTGTGGTGTTAGAGGTTGAAACTAACTTTTTGGGGGACCTTCCCAAGGTGTGGGGGGATTATCTTGATAGGCACTCTTCTTTGGAAATCTGAGTCAGGGAACAAGTCATCTTCTTCTTTGAGAAGTGGGGGATAACAAATTCAGATGCCTTCAGGGGTTAGGAAGGTGTTATAAATATAAGTGAAGGGACCAGGTAGGAAATGAGGAGATCTGGAGATGCATACCCTCCCCAAACCCTGCAGGGTCCATCAAGCTTATAGGAATAGGGGGTTAGTGTTCCTAGACCTAATTTTCCAAGAGAAGCCAGAAATTAGTTTTTCTAATACAAAATTTTCCAATTAAAAATTTTTAGCCAATAATTCAAAAATTTAAAAATGCTATGAAGGAAGGCCAAATAGAACACATCTACGAGCTGGAATTGCCCAGGAGCCACCAGTCTGTGACATCTGGTTTGCAGCATCATCAGCTGAAACCATGAAGCATCATTTTTTTAAGCCTAGTCAGGTTGGTGAAGTGAGCCATACTGCCAAGGATTAGAATAAGAAAAAGGAAAACACTGAGTGTATTGTGTGTTAGTATTTCCTGGACTCTCTTCCATCTCCTCTGGCTCAGGACAGTCTTGGTCTCATTCTCTGGCTCTGCTACTTCCCTTGGTACTTCTTCATTTTTAAGTCATGGGGTTCTGACACCGCAGCATCAACACACTGACTCTGGCTGAAGTTTGCTATTAGTCTGATCAACCAATGGAGGGAGCAGAGTTTCTGTCCTTGACAGATGAGACATGGAGCCCCCTTTTCACACCAGAGAGGCCAAGGCTTCATCCTGTGTCAGTATGAATGTCACTCTACATTCTGCAAGGGTTGGAGCCAAGTGCATGGACAGCTGTGGACAGAGCCCATCTTTAAGCATGTCAGTGCTTGTGTGAGGCTGATGATGGCCTTGAAATGCTAAATGCAATTAAAGGGTTCCTCCTTAAGTCTACCTGATAGTTTGTATCTGGTTCAGAATGCTTTTTGGGTGAATAAATGTCAGACATTCATTCATAATTCAACAAACATACATTGAGTTTTTGCTTTTAGCCAGAGACTGTTAATGCATTGAGCACCGAGCATTAAGTAAGGTGAATTTATTCCCTGCCTTCATTGAGTTTACATTTTAGTCAGGGGAGACAGGAAAACAAACAAATAAAAGATGATTTGGCTGGTGGTGATGCCATAAAGAAACTAAAACAAGATTATGTAGTAGTTATTGAAGGTAGGGTCTCAGTCACGCTAATCAAAGGAGACCCTAGGGAGATCATATCTGAGCTGATACTAGAATCATATATACTTTTTAAATGTCAGTGTATTTTTTTTACTAGATTCTTCACCCTAGAGTTAATGAAGAAATATGATTATTAAAGTTAAATATGATTAAGGCTTAGAAATGGCATACCCTAAAGTTTTAACAACGATTATCTGCTAGTGGTGAGATTCATGTTTTCATGTAACTTAAGAAGCATCTGTTGGGTGCCAAATATGATCCTAGTGCCGTCCTTAGTTCTGGGAATGCAGCCATGAACAAAAAATGATTGCATTAGGTGGTTAAAATGGGAAGAGTATTCTGAGGGCCTATGCTGTGGAAAGCACCTCATTTATAATGGTAGGTCAGGTCAACTTAAACTGATACTGAGAAATGAGAAGGATTCAGTCATGTGAATGTTGGGGGTAAAGAGTGGGAGGAGTATTCCAGGTGCTGAGAGCAGCATGTGAAAAGGCCCTGGGGCAGGAAAGGATTTGTTATATTTGGGGAGCACAAAAATTTGTTAGAATGGAACAAAGGAGTCAAAAGATAAAACTGAAGAGATTTTGAAGACCTGGATTAGGCAAGCCCTGGAGTCACAGAGAGGAGTTTGGATTGTTTTGTGTGAAGAATAATGAGAAACTACCAAAGAGTTTTAAGTTGCAGAGTAATATGACTTGATATACATTTTTAAAAAGATCACTCTTGGTTGTTGTTTGGAAAATGAATTATCAGGGACAGAATAGAAGCAGAGCATACTGTTAGGAAGTTGTATTCATTTTGGTGAGAGATGTTGGTAACTTGGACTAGGGAGTCTGAAGTGATGTTTATGGTCTTGCAAGTTTATCAATGCACCACTCTAGGGGGTACCACTCACTTTCACAACAATATAAACAATGCTGCCTTCCTGGAGTTAAGCAGTGGAGTGGCCCCAAGTCTGAGGCAGTAGTAGCAGCAGAGAGAGGGATAGAGAGGAAGAGTTGGATTTAGGATGTGCTAATAGATAAGTTTGGGGGGAGCAAAGAGGGAGAGGACACTTAAGGATGACTCCTAGATTTCTGATGGAACAACTTCAGGGATGTTGGTACCATTTTCTTAAATGAGGGAAAGAATAGACATGAAATAATTTGGGGGAGAAAATGCAAGAGTTTTAAATAATTTTGTTAAGAGTAAGATGTTGAGAGATATCCAGGAAAGATGTCAAGTAGATAGTCAGATATACAAGTCTGGAATTCAGAGTGGAAGTCTAGGCCAAACACAGAACTTTGGAATCATCAGGATAAAGGTGGTAGTTAAAGCCATGGGTATATATAGAGAAAAGATGAGGTCCCGAGTCTGTGATCTGTGGAGTTTGATAGGTGGGGTAAGAAGAAGAGGAAGAGTTCTAAGAAGCTATAGGAGGAGCTACCATGAATTAGGAGGAAATCAGAAAAGTGCAGCATCAGAGAAGGAACATGTATGGTTTTTGTCCTAATGAATTGTTTGTAATTAAAGTAATAAATATAAACACATGCTTTTTTGTCTATGGTGATGCAATTATGTGTACATTATTTTTCTATGTGTGGTTAGGGTTGAGCTAATTTCACTCTACAAAGTGACCAGTTGTCCAGGTGAATGTTAGTAAGAATGAGTGACATGTGATTCAGGGGTACATGGAACCTAATACTCCCAGTTCATTCTCAAGTTAAATCAGTACAGCTGAAGTTTGTTGCTTTCAGGCAGTGGTCTCATGTAGGACAATTTTGTTCCCTGGGAGAGTTATTGTTACCGGTGCCCTGGTTTCTTGTGATCTCCCAGGATACAAATCAAAAGAGATCACTACAAACTGATACAGAGAAAGAAGGTTTAATTAGCTTGTACACAAGGAAGCCAGCACGGTAAAGGGAAAGAAAACAGGCTATTTCCCAGAGGCTGGGAGAATTGTAAAGAGGCTTAAGCAGGAAAAGTGACATTTAAGTATGTAGAGGTGGGGGCTTTTTGGCCCTTGCTTAGTGGAACTACATGCTTTTTCTTGCATCATGTCACATTAGCATGTTAAATCCCCACCCAGGAGTATGTTTTTTAGTATTTCAATGAGGGAAGGTCACCAAAAGGACAGTTTTCCTTGCTAGTTTATAGGCATGAACAAAGGGGAAGACCCTAAGCCCCCTGAAATAAATCTTGTAGTCAGTAACAACCTTTAGTTTAGTTGTTGATTGGCTGTTTGGCCTAAGGGGTAGGGAAAGTACTGAGGTAGTTAAGCAAGTCAGCAGAACCTAGGGAGTAGTAGCCTGCCTACCTCATTACAACCTAGTTGTGGTGGTGGTAGGGATGCTATTGTCATCTAGTGGGTGGAAGCCAGGGATTCTGGTAACCCTCCTGCAATGCACAGGACAGCCCCACAACAAACAATTATCCAGCCCAAAATGTCAATAGTGCTGAGGTTAAGAAATCCTGTTACAGTGAGTGGGAACTGAAGTTACTAGTTGAGATTTCATTGTTCCTTCTCAAAGACCTCTTTGGGAGAAAAGAGAACCTGCAAACCAAATGCTTAGCTGCCCCCATTTCCTAGGATCATCTATGCCCACATGCAGGGAATTGACTGAAATGATTTCTTGGCTGATGTCTCACACATAGGCATCACCAGGCTGTCAGAGATGTAATTCATAGAATAATTTCTGTATGCTTGGATATCCAGTTTTTTTTTTTTTGTTTTTTTTTTCTGGAGAGGGATAGCGATGGAATCTTTGTTTTGAAAGAGAATTATAAAGACAAAAGCACCAATGTTGTACATTGTTTCAATTATTCAGGGTTCTTAAAAGTATTATCCTCCCTCATTCTCAAATATAGTGGTCCTTGTGTATTCTCTTGGAAATTGATTGAAATTTTCCATTACTTATGTAAAAAGGGCTTGATACCTGAAGAAAAATAAGGTGACCAAACTAATCTTTGTCTTTCATATGGATTCAAGAGCAATGAGGCAATTCTCTATTGCCCAAGATTTCTCCTTAATCAGAAATATGTTGGAGTCCCAAGATGATGGTGGAATAAGTGGAAGCTGCACTAACCTCCTCCCAGCACTAAACTGGATTTACAACTGAACTATAGAAAAACCATCCTGAATAACCAGCTTAACACTAGTTAGAGACCACGAACATATTGAAGAAGCCACATCACCACAATGAGACTGGAGCAGAGTGAGCAGAAGGCACGAGAGGGCTGGCTGGGCTCCCACAGGTGGCAGTTGAAGTCCTGGAGGGATATTTCAGTGGCTGAGAGGGTCCCCCTGAGAAGTGTGGGGTCTAAACTCCAAGCTGGGCTCTGCAGTTTACAGTACCAGAAGTGGGAAAGTAACCCAAATAACATATGGCTATGAAAAGCAGCAGGGTTTGTGTCCACCAGGGAGAGACACCTAGAGAAGCAGAGAGTGACTTAAAGGCCCAATGGACAAAATTCCATTTGTAGCCACTTACTCTGGGCTCTGGCAGAGGGAGGGCAGAGTGGACCAGAGACACATGAGGAAAGTCAGGGTTTGATGGCTCTGGGGAGAGAACTGAAGGAATAGCCACCAGGATCCCTGTGCTGAGTCATTCCTCATACTATAGGGGCCATTTTTCTCAGGCAGAACACTTCCCTCCAGTGGTATCAGTCTGAGGGGAAACAGTAGCCCTGCCCACAGGAATCACTCTTGTCCCACCCTATGGAGGGCTGCTTAAGCAGGGTTGCTGAGGAGTACGGCTGGAAGACTTTCACTGATTTACCCTACAAAAAGACTACAGGCAGAGTCTGGGAGCTCTGAGACTTTAGCTGACCCTATTCTGGGCCCAGTGCTGGTTAAAGCTGGTCTTGGTGCACCACAAACAGGCCCAGCAGAGGGAGCCACAAGCTGTGGATGGCTGATAGCTCCAAACAGATTGCCCAGGGCCAGTCACAGGCAGTGTTTGACATAGGACTACACCAGAGTCTGCAGATTGACCTAGTACAGAGAAACAAACACAAAGAAACAGCCAAAATGGGAAAACAACAACAACAACAAAAAAAGCCCAAATGAAATAACAAGAGAATTCTCCAGAAGAAGAACTAGATGAAATGGAGGCAACCATTTATCAGATAACTTAGAATAATGATTATAAGGATACTCAACAGCATTAAAAAAGACATAGAAACCATTAAAAAGGACCAGTCAGAAATAAAGAATGCAATATCTAAAACAAAAAAATATACTGGAAAGAAGAAACAGTAAGTCAGATGAACCAGAGGACCAAATCAGTGATTTGGAAGACAAGGTAGGAAAAAACACCCAAGCAGAGCAGCAAAAAGAAAAAAGAATTTTAAAAAAGTGAGGAGAGCTTAAGAAATCTTCGGGACAATACGAAATGTAACAACATTTGCATCATGGGAGTACCAGGAGGAGAAGAGAGTGAACAAGGGGTCAAGAACTTATTTGAAGAAATAATGACTGAAAACTTCCATAATCTGGTGAAGGAAAAAGATACACAAGTCCAGGTAGCTCAGAAAGTTCGAAACAAGTTGGACCCAAAGAGGCCTACACTGAGACACATCATAATTAATATGACAAGGCTTAAAGACAAGGCGAGAACCCTAAAAGCCACAAGTGAAAAGCAGGTAGTTACCTACAAGGGAGCACCCATTAGATTGTCATCTGATTATTCAAGAGAAACATTTCAGGCTAGAAGGGAGTGATGTGAAATATTCAAGGTGATGAAAAGCAACGACCACAGCAAGTCTCCCCAGCAAGGCCACAATAAGCTTTACCCAGCAAGGCTATCATTTAAAATTGAAGGAGAGGCCCAGGGTGGTGTGGCTCAGTGGATTGAGGGCAGGCCTGTGAACCAAAGCATGCTGGTTTGATTCCCAGTCAGGGCACATGCCTGGGTTGCAGGCCATGTCCCCAGGATTGGGTGCGCTACAGGCAATCGTGCATTGATGTTTCTCTCCCTCTTACTCCCTCCCCTTCTCTATCTCTAAAAATAAAATCCTTAAAAAATAAAATTGAAGGAGAAATAAGGAATTTACTGTTGGGGGCAACTCTGTGTGGTTTTGGAGAGTGTAGCCCCATGAGACCAAGCCCTGAAAGAGGCTGGTAGGTCTCCCTGGAAAACCAGGTAATGTAGGTGGCAGGCATGACCCAACTCTAACACCGTGTTCCCATGGGAATCAGGTCTGAAATGTACATTTTATCCTTTGAAGCTTGCTCTGCCTAGCAATAAGCCCTGTTGATATAAACTCATTGTTTAAGTTTAAGGCATAAGGAATAAACTCCTTATATTATGAAACACGTCTTAAAGACCATCTGGCATCAGCATGTCTCACAGACCCTGACCTATGGTGAATCTCTGTGTTCCTTCAATTGTTATCTATAGATATTACCTGTTTTTGTATGACTATAGCCTTTTGACATTGATTGGTGAGCTATGCATATATACACCTACATGTACCATTCCCAATAAAAGCCATTTAGGAGAAGGGCTCAGGGCATTCCCCACTAGAGGGAATTGCCACCCCCTTTCCTGCCAGAACAACAAGATTGTGTCCAGGACTATTTGTTCTCATCTGTGGCAGCCAGGAGATACTCTGCGGGATGGAGTTCTCCCACAGCTTACTACACAAGAAAAAGCTAAAGGAGTTTGTTAACACCAAACCAATACTGCAACAAATTTTTAAAGGGCTGTTTTAAGAAGAAGAAGAAGGAGAAGATGTAAAAGAAAAAAAAACATAGGAAAACAGTCTGATAATAGAATGGCACTGCATACATATCTATCAATAATCACCTTAAATATAAATGGCTTAAATACTCCAACTAAAAGATATAGGGTAGCTGAATAAATAAGAAAATAAGACCCATATATATGCTGCCTTCCAGAAACCCATCTCAAATTGAAAGATGCACACAGATTAAAAGGGGTAGAAAAAGATATTTCATGCAAATGGAAAAGAAAAAAAAGATGGGGTAGCAATACTTACATCTGACAAGATAGACTTTAAAAAAACCAAGGATAGTAAAAGACAAAGAAGAATGTTACATAATGATAAAAGGAATAATTCAGCAGGAGGATATAACCATAGTAAATATTTATGTATCCAATATAGGAGCATATAAATATGTATAGCAAATCTTGATGGGCAAAAAGGGAGAGATGTGTAGAAATACAGTCATAGTCAGGGATTTTAACTCCCAATTCACTTCAATAGGGGTGTTATGGATAGGACTGTCATGGATAGGACTTCCAGACAGAATATCAACAAGGAGACAGCAGTCTTAAATGACACACTAGATCAAATGTCATTTACTTTTAGTCTGTGTGTATCTTTCAGTCTGAGATGGGTCTCTGGAAGGCAGCATATATACGGGTCTTATTATCAAATGGATTGAACAGATTCCTTCAGAGAATTTTACCCCAAAGCAGCAAAATATATGTACTTTTCAAGTGCATGTGGAACATCTTCTAGGATAGACCACATGCTAGGACACAAAACAAGTCTCAATAAATTTAAGAAGATTAAAATCATATCAAGCATCTTCTCTGACCACAATGGTATGAAACAGTAAATCAATCACAAGAACAATGGAAAACACACAAAGACCTGGAAGCTAAATAACATGTTATTAAACAGTGACTGGGTCAACAACGAGATCAAGAAAGAAATCAAAAGATACCTTAAAACAAGTGAAAGTGAAAACACTACAACCCAAAATCTGGGACACTAGGAAAACAATAGTAAGGGAAATTCATAGCATGACAGGTCTATCTCGAAAAACAAGAAAAAGCTCAAATAAACGATCTAACTTCACACTTAAAGGATCTTGAAAAAGAACAACTAATAAAGCCCAAAATGAGTAGAAGGAAGGAAATAATAAAGATCAGAGCAGAAATAAACAAAATAGAGTCTAAAAAAATGAAACAATCAATGAATCCAAGAGCTAGTTCTTTGAAAAGATAAACATGATTGACAGACTTTTAATTAGACTCATCAAGAAAAAAAGGGAGGTGACCCAAATAAATAAAATCAGAAATGAAAGCGAAGTAACAACTGACACCATAGAATTACAAAGGATTGTAAGAAAATACTATGAATGACTAACTATATGCCAACAAACTGGACAATCTGGACAAAATGGATAAATTCCTAGAAACATACAGTCTTCCAAAAATAAGTCAGGAAGAATCAGAGAATCTGAGCAGACGGATTACACCTAGTGAAATGGAAGCAGTAATCAAAAACCTCCCCCAAAACAAAAGCCCTGAACTGGATGGCTTCACAGGTGAATTTTACCAAACATTCTGAGAACTAACACCTCTCCTCAAACTATTTCAAAAACATTTAAGCGGAAGGAAGGCTTCCAAGTTTGTTTTACGAGGCCAGCTATATTCTAATTCCAAAACCAGATAAAGACACTACAAAAATAGAGAGAGAGAAAATTATAAGCCAATATCACTGATGAACATAGATGCTAAAATCCTCAATAAAATATTAGCAAACTGAATGCAGTAATATATCAAAAAGATCATAGATCATACACCACAATCAAGAGGGATTTATTCTAGGAATGCAAGGTTGGTGCAACATTTGCAATTCAATAAATGTGATTCATCACATAAACAAAATGAAGGATAAACACCATATGATCATATCAATAGATGCAGAAAAGCATTTGATAAAATCCAATGCCCATTTATGATAAAAACTCTCAGCAAAGTGGGAAAAAGGGAACCTACCTAAACATAATAAAGGCCATCTATGACAAGCCCACTGCCAGCATTGTACTCAATGGGGAAAAACTACAAGAGTTCCCCTTAAGACTGGGAACAAGACAGAGATGTCCACTTTCACCTTTCTTATTCAACATAGTACTGGAAGTCCTAGTCCCAGCAATCAGACAAGAAGAAATAAAAGCTATTCAAATTGTAAAGGAAGAAGTAAAACTGTCATTATTTGCAGATGACATGATACTGTACAATGAGAACCCCAAAGATTCTACCCCAAGGAGACTACTAGATCTGATAAATGAATTCAGCAAAGTAGCAGATATTTATTTCCTAATGAGATATTTCAGAGATATAGATGGTTAAGAGGGATAGCAATAGAAAATATCAAATGAATTGTTCTCAGATTCATGAGACAAAGTACCTTAAAATAGTGCTTTAAATAAGAAAAAATATATTTCCTTCATGCAATGGAAAATTTGGAGATATTTAGGAAATCCAGCCCTGTGTGGGAGTCCAGAAAAGCTGCCAGGGACCTGAGCTCCTTTGTCCCTGTTCTTCATTAAGCATCCTTTGCCTAATCTTTGTAAAAAGGGACACAAGATGGCATTTTTTTTTTATGTCCAGGCATTGTGCTCTCCTTCCACCAGGAAGAAAAGGAAGGGCAAGAGTTGTAGAGTTTATTTAATTTTTATTAAGGAAATAATAGCTTTTGCAGAAACCCTACCCTGTAGACTTCTACTTACATCTCATTGGCCAGAACTGAGTCACATGCTCATTCCTAACTTCAAGAGAGTCCTTGAAAGATGTTTGTCAGTCATCCTGGACAATAAATGGGTTCTGTTGGTAAAGAAGAGTTTTTGTTAGTAAAGAAAAACATGGCACACATCCCTAATTTCTGCAATTAAAGGGAACAAGGCCCTTGTTGGGGAATTGACTTGTCTGGTCCTTTCCAGTGAATTTGAATTGACATGGAGGCTTCATTCCATTCCCTGTTACTTAGCTTGAAAGCAAGATATGGAGAAGCCTGGAGCTTCAGTAAAACAACTTATCACCACCTAGGTACTGGGCTTTGGTCTCTGTTGAAGGTGACATGATGGTGGCCTGTAAGTTCTCAGGAGTCTGGGCGATACAAGAGCCAAGTGAGACAAAATCAATAGAACTATGGCTGTGGACACTTTTTGTCACTGTGAGCCCAGTACTTACTGAAGAAATCACTTATTGCCAAAGTAAAATAAACCTGAGCATCATGCTGAGCCCAGTGGAGCAATTCCAGACACGACTGAATTTTTTAAAGTACTAGAATGCAACTGACCAAGTGAGAGAAATGCTTTACACACACTAAGCATTCAGTAAAGGATAACTGTGGTTATTATTATTTAATGCATATTATTGACCAAGAGGGAAATCAGATGCATTGTAGGATAGAATTAGAACAGGAGAACTAAGCAGGGTATAAAATATGTGTGGCTAGGAGGTTGGCTAAAGTATAATTATAATTTTACATGCATATGGAGAGCCTGGAAAGAAAGAACTGAAGTTGAAGTAGACTTGGCATTCTTTTTCTAAGTGTGCAGGAAAACAATTGGGGTGAGAATAGACATTGGGGAGTAAGGGTGACAGCAGGGAGACAGAGGTTATGTTGGTAGAGCAGGTGAGACGTGATGGTGGTTTAGATCACAGTGCTTACAGTGGAAGTAGTGAAGAGCAGTCAGGTTGAATATATATTTTGAAAGTAGAACAGACAGGAATAACTGATGTATTTTATGTGAGACTTGAGGGAAAGATGAGGAAAGATGACTCTTGAACAACTGTAATGATGGACTTGCCATGTGCTGAGAGGGGCAACTGCAGGAGGAACAGGTGTGGGGGTAAGTGATGAGATCAGTAGTGTTTGGCCATGTTAAATTTGAGATGTCTATTAGACACCCAAGTAGAGACTGCGCTAGGTAATTGGGAATTTGAGCGTGAAGTTCAAGACTTAAGTTAGGTCTGGAGGATCACCTTTTAGAAACCTTATTATAGAGATGGGATTTAAAGCCTTGATGTCGAATGGGCTCACTGAGGGAATAACTGTAAATAGAGAAAAGAAGAGATTCAGGACTGCATCCTGGGATAGTGAGAAGGAGCAGCCAGTGAGAAAAGGGGAAAGCAGTTGTGGTTTCCAGGTATCAAAGTGGAGAAGCCAACAAAAAGACCATCAGCTGTGTAAAATGATCCTGAGACTTTGAGTGCCATGAGAACTGACAGTCGATCTGGCATGGGTGTGTGGAATCACTGGGGGTGTTAGCAAGAGCAGTTCCATTGGTGTGCAGGAGACGAGAGCCTGGTTGAAGAAGAAAATTCCAGTGATTTCTCTGAGATTCTCTGAAAAGTTTCATGATGAGATTTGTTTGCTGTGTAAAGGGGAAGGCAATAGCATTTTAGCAAGAGGAGTCACATGGTCAGATTTACATAATAGAAAGATTACCCTGGCTGAAGTGGGGTAGAGGGGAGGTCAGCTTGCAAACTGCTGGTATATATGAGGATGGCCAGAGTCAGTCTAGTGGCAGTGGGGATGGAGAGAATAACTTGATTTGAAAGAAATTAAGCAGATGGAATCCACAGAACTTGAGAATTGGTTGGAGGTAGGAGGTGGAAGAGAAAGAGGTAGGTTCAAATTCTGGCTTTTCCATTGGGTAGCACTGTAACTTTGAGAAAGTCTCTTAATATCTCTGTGCCTCGGGTTTTTTTTTTTTTTTTCCTTCTTTAAAATGAGGCCAATAACAGTATCTACTTCTTAAGGCTATTTGAGGATTAAATGAAAAATGCATCTCAAACACTTAACACAGTGTCTGGCATATGGTAGCTATTGAGAACCATAAACAGAACCTTCAGATATTTTAGGTGTCAGGCACCCTCTTCTAGGGTAGTGATACCCCCTTCTTCAGTGGTAAGAGCTGATCTATGCCCTCAGAGGAAGGCAGCATTAACAATTTGTAATAATCCATAGCTCAGTAGTCTCTCGATTTTTCCAGGATGATGACATGACTTTTATTCAATACTAAGGGTCATATAAACTGTACAATATTATTATATATCATTAGTGAGACTCAAACATAAAGCATCATTTTGGCTAAAAGGATTCACTCAAAAGGAGGTAGGTATGATTGGCTGTCCCTGTGATTGACATGCAATGACAGTTAACTTTATTGGGACAACAATTGTGTATGCAGGTTGATTTACATACATTATGCCTTCAATTTGCCCACACAAATTGAGCATGTGGGTACACAATTACTCAATTAGTGAGGGTTTTTTCATAATTGCAAGGGCAAACATGATAATTGAGCCCTCGAATGGCTGAGCACTCACAACCTTTTAGGAAAGGTTGCAATTTTGAACTTATTGGTAGAATTAAAAACACCTGACAGTTAAGGATTCCTTTTCTAACTGGATTGTGGTGTCATTTCAGCACAGGCTGAGCATGGTGGTTAAGAAAATTAAGGTGTCATTAGATGTAGAGTTTCCACGTGGAGATGGCTAATGTTTTACCTGACATCATGTTGGAAGTCCTTGTTCTGAGATGCACAACTAGCCATTAAGGAATTTTTTCTGTAGGTGCTGAAGTCTCTGCCTATTTTGGAATTACCTTTGCCTTGGTGTGTAATAACACTTCCCTCTGGCTTGTGCTTCTTTGTTAAATGGGATGCTCTTGCCTTGAAGGCAGGGGTGTTTTCTTTATCCATCTGGCATGCCTTTATATATCACTCCACTGTTTCTGGCATTCAGATAGACTTCAGGTCAGATAGGGAGGTTTCTATTTCAGTTGAGCATACAAAGAGCTCCTTCATGGGACCAGGAAGTAATACTGAACTTGGAAGTTTGAATCTGGCCTAAATCTCAGTTTGGTTGGAAGCCACTAGAGTTTCTTATGGAGTTGCTTGATGAAAGGACCAATTTTCCTCCCTCCCTCCTCCCTCCTTCCTCCCTCCCTCCTTCTCTTCCTCTCTGCCTCCTTCCCTTCCTCTCAGTTTAGTGTAAAAAAAACCCAAAAAACAAAATTGAGCACAAGACTCAACCGATACTACAAAAAGAAAGATACACAAATGGCCAACAAGCATAAGAAAAAATTTGGAGCATGATTAATCATTAGGCAAATGCAAATCAAAACCATAGTGAGATAACATAATACCCTCTAGAATGATCAACAATTCCAAATATTGGCGAGAATGTGAGGCAGTTGGAATTCTCTTACATTGCTGATATGGGTGTGTTAAGGTGCATCCACTTTAACAAATGTTTGGCAGTTTCTTAAAAAGTTAAATATATACCTAACCTGTGATCTGACTGTTCCAGTTCTAGGTTTTACCTGAGAAAAACGAAAACACATGTCAACAAAAGGGCATGTACAAGAATGTTTATAGAAGCTTTATTAATAATAGACTCAAACTGGAAACAACACAAATGTCCGCTGACAGGTGAAAATATAAATAAAATAAAATGTACATTTATCTAATGGAATACTACTCAGCAATAAAAAGGGATGAATTACTAATCCATGAAACAATACAAAAATATGAATGAATCTATTTCTGTGAAGTTCTAAAACAGAAACAAAGAGCCAAATGTGAAAAATTACTTTTAAAGGACGGGATAGGATTGAAAGTGAGGGCACACAAGATAGCCAGTGATAGTAAATACTCTGAATCTTGCTGGAGGTATGGGTTACATGGTTGTATGCATTTGTTAAAGCTGATTAAAATCTTAAGAACTTTGCATTTCATTGAATGCAAATTATACTCCTAGAAAAACAAATACACACAATAAGGAGTTTTACTGAGTCTAACAATATGATACATATGAAAAATCAAACAATATTGAGATTAGATTTTAAATATTTCTACAGAAAGTAATACATAAGGATAAGTTTTTTTTGTGTGTATGTGTGTGTTGTTTGTCATTTTTAAAAAAGCAATCATTTTTAATTTTTAATTGCAGTTGACATATGTTATTAATTCGTTTCAGGTATACCCCCAATGGTTAGAAATTACATAACAATAATTGATCATTCTGATAAATCTTGCACCCATTTGACACCATACATAGCTGTTGAATTATTACTGACTGTATTCCCTATACTATAGTTTACATCCTCATGACTATTCTATGACAACCAATTTGAATTTCTTAAACCCTTCACCTATTTTGCCATCTCTCTAAAGCTCCTCCCACCTGGCAGCTGTCAAAATATTCTCTGTTTCTGTTCTGCTTGTTCATTTATTTTTTTTAGGTTCAATTCTTAATAAATATGTATTTATTGCCATTTTATTGATCATATTTTTGATCTTCTTCTTTATAAAGAAGACCCTTTGACATTTCAGATAGTACTGGTTTGGTGGTGATGAACTCCATTAGCTTTTTTTTTTTTTTTTTTTTGGTCTGGGAAGTTCTTTTTCTCTCCTGATTCTAAATGATAGTTTTGCTGGGTAGAGTAATCTTGGTTGTAGGTACTTGGTTTTTACTACTTTGAATATTTCTTGCCAATCCCTTCTGGACCACAAAGTTTCTTTTCAGAAATCAGCAGACAGTCTTATGGGAGCTTGCTTTTAGGTAACTAATTGTTTTTCTCTTGCTGCTTTTAGGATTCTCTCTTTGTCTTTAGCCTTTAGTATTTTAATTATGATATGTCTTGGTATGGACCTCTTTGGGTCCATCTTGTTTGGATTTCTCTGTACTTCCTGGACTTGCATATCTATTTTCTTTACCAAGGTAGGAAAGTTTTCTGTCATTATTTTTTCAAATACATTTTTAATTACTTGCTCTCTTCTCCTACTGGTACCCCCATGATGTTAATATTGATATGCTTGAAGTTGTCCCAGAGGCTGCTTATACTATCTTTATTTTGGGGGGATTCTCTTCTTTTTGCTCTTCTGATTGGGTGTTTTTTGCTTCCTTATATTTCAAATCACTGATTTGATTCTTGGATTCATCCACTGTACTATAAATTATCTTCTATTTCAATTAGTGTATCCTTTATTTCTGTCTGGTTCTATTTTATGCTGTTGAGGTCCTCACTAATTTCCTTGATTATCCTCATAAACAGCGTTTTGAACTCTGTATCCAGTAGATTGATTTTCTCCATTTTATTTAGTTCTTTTTTTGGAGTTTTGTTCTGTTCTTTCATTTGGGCCATGTTTCTTTGTCTCCCCATTTTGGTGGCCTCCCTATGTTTGTTTCTATGTATTAGAGCTGCTATGACTACCTGTCTTGGTAGAGTGGCCTAATGTATTAGGTGTCTTGTAGGGTCCAGTGGCAGAGCCTTCCCTATTGCCCAAGTTGGGTACTCAAAGTGCCCCTCCGTGTGGGCTATACACCCTCCTTTGTAGTTGAGACTTGACTGCTGTTGGTATGTCAATGGGAGGGATTTACCCAGGCTAGTTTGTTGCATGGACTGGCTGTGACTACAGACCACTGACCTCCAATAATCTTAGAGGATCAGTTTTGCAGGGGTCCAGTCTAAAGAGCAGAACTTCCCTCAGCAGGGCTCTGGTGCCTGCTCACTCCTCCCCTTGAATGTGTAGTTTGTGGAGGTGGTTGGGTGGTGGTGCTTGATGTGGCCTGAAGCTGTCCACTGAGTGCACTAGCTCTGGAACCTCCTGGGAGGTGCAGGCCAAGGTCAGCCACCACCTGTGTCTTGCATGGAGCCACCTGGCATAAGCTACAAAGCCATCTGCAGATGGCAGCTACTTGTGCTGAGCTTAGAGGTGCATAAGTGATGCCAAGCTGTGAACCAGGCCAGCTGCTGCTTGTGCCAGGCTTGGGGCATCTTAGAGAGAGGAGAGACGTGGAGCTAGTTGAGGGCAGATGCTGCTTATTTGAGAGAATTTAGGATAATCTGAAGCATGAACCAAGGCAAGCCAGTTGTATGGAAAAGCCACTGTAAACAGTGTGGGTGGGCCCTGAAGTTGGGTGGGATAGGGCCTCAGGGAATCACTGGGTGGTGCAAACAGTATGAGCCAGGTTGATGGAGTCTCAGATATGGTACCCACAAAGAAACAGTGACCTCTGGCAGTACTTCTATCTGGAAGAAAGCTACCCTTTCAGCTCTCACCCTGATGCCAGACATATTAGTATGTCCCTGGTGCCTTTGAAGCTTCTGCCTCAGCACTGGAGCTCAAAAGGAGTGAATTTAAGTAAGTCCATGTGTGTGGGCCCTTCAGGAGGAACTGCCTGGGGTCCAGAAGTTTCTGTTTTCCTCAGCCTTAATCCCCACTGGTTTTTACCACCAGAAGTTGTGGGGACTTCTTTTTCTGGCACTAGAACCCTGGGCAGGGGGTCTTTGTGTGGGGCTAAAATCTCATGTTTCTCAGGGGGGTCCTCTCGAGCCAAGCTATCCTTCCTGATTTTTATTTGCCTCATGTGAGTGTAGGACCAGCCTGTTCCATGTATCCACCTCACCTACCAGTCTAGCTATAGTTTCTTCTTTAATTCCATAGTGGTAGGACTTCCCTTCAGTTAGATTTCTGGTGTTTCTGAGTGATGGTTGTTCTATAGTTTAGTTGTAATTTTGATGTGGTTGTGGGTGGAGGTGAGTACAGTGTTTACCTATGCTACTGTCTTGACCAGAATTTCACAAAAAGAGGTCTTGATTCAGACAGATTATGGGTTGAATTTCAGTTGCACTCCTTATAAACAGTTTGTCCTTGGGTATTGCATTTAAGTTCTCAGAATCTCAGTTTGTATCTAAAATGAAGATAGTAATACCCACCTTCCAGGGTTTAGGGGAGGAATTAAATGAGGAAATGTAAAGTGCTTGGAACATAGTAAGCTTTTTATCATTTTTAGTATGATTTATCCATTTGTTAGTATTTATTGAGTGCCAAATATATGTCAGGCATTGGTGATAAAAAAGGTGAGCAAAACCTAGACACACTACTGGCTTCATTTAAAGTCTATATGGGGAGATGAAAGTTAATCAAGTAATCATACAAATAAAAATAAAGTTATTTTTGTAGTAAGTGCTTGCTAGGAAAACCCAGTGTTACCAAAGCTTATAATGATGGGATTGACTTTATCTGGGTGGTCAGGAAAGGGTTCCCTGAAGAAGTGATGTTGAGCTGAAATCTAGAGGATAATTAGGATAACAATATAGGTGAAGGATCATGTAGTTCAGCTGGGATTTTGAAGGCACTAATGGAGATGGCAGAAGATGAAGTGACAGGGACATGGTTAGCTATATAAAGAATATGTTTGAAATGATGAAACAGCATCCTGAGAACAGAAGGGCAAAGAAGATAGTGATTTGAAAAGTGAAAAAAGTATAGAGGTTTGTCCTGAATTACCATGGCCTAGGCAAGATCATTATCATGACTTCTAGTTTTTGCCTCCTTTCTACCAAAGTGCTTTCATTTTTGTACAAATCAAGGACTATTAACTGCAATAACCAAAATTCCCTGAAATCTCAGTGGCTTTATCTACTAGAAATATATTTTTTGGTTATGAAAAGGCATTTGTAAATGGACAATGTTCCATGATGTCTCCTTCTCTCTTGTAGGTCTGCCCTCTTCTTGGGCCTCAGTGTCCTCTCTGTTCTGTTGGCTGATGGGAAAAACAAGGGTGGAGAAGGCACACCTGCTTCTTACCTGCTTTGTATTGGAGAAAGTGCATGTCACTTCTACTCACATTCAATTAGTGAGAACAAGTCACATGACCCCACCCAGATGCAAGGGATGCTGGGATATGAAATCTTTGGTTGAGCAGATACTTTCCAGCAGTAAATCTGCACTCTGCAAGGGAAGAACCAATATTTGGTGGTCAGCTAGCCTTTATGGGACAATTTATGTCTTCCAGTGAGCATCACGATTTGTGCCCCATTTTCCATCCAATTTGAGCTCATTCCAATGTACTTTATCCAGAGGCTTGCATGCTTTGAAGAAGTTTTGCCAACTGAAACAGAAGTGCTGAGTTCTGCAGCCAGATAGGCTCACCATGAAAACTCTAAGGTTCATAAATCACAAAGCAGAGTGAGTTCATCATCTGAAAAATTAGGAGGAAGGGCTGCCAAAGCCCAACTCATAAAACAGATGTTCTTTTGGTAGAGAAGAGCAAAGGAAGCAAGGCTAAAGAAATTAAAACCCCCAGGCAACTAGCCACCCTATCTTAAATAGAAAAGCACATTATCCTTAAAGTAATTCACTTTCTTCCCCTTCCAGACCCTGACCTTTAGTAAAATTATTTTTTTAAAAAAGTTCTTTTTTTTCCCATTTAATTATATTCCATTATCAGCTGGGACAATAGCTGTTTTTCCAGTGTTTCCAAACCCAGAAAGTATGGGCATTGATTTTTCCTAGTCATTACAAATACCATGATACTGTACTAACAACCATAGGTATAATGTGTTTCAGGATACAAACTGCTCTGCCATCCTCATCATTAAGTCCTACTTGGGAAAAATAAGCCTCATTTTAGCTGTAGCCATTTGTTCTTGTTAGGGAGCTGCCAGGATGGCATGAAATATTAAATGACAAGGGTTAATTCTGTTCTCAGAGAAGAGCTCCTAATTTCCCTTAAGATTGCACAATAGGTCAGTGTGTCAGGCTTGAAATAATGACTTCTGCTATCCTTCCCCATGAAGGTTTTGTACCATGGCTATATTGATGATGCTAGATCTTGTAGTGTGAAAATGAACATGATTCCTGCTGCCTCTAGGAAGAATGGGGGGGTATGGTTGTTCTCAAGCTTTGAAAGATTGCTCCCAGTGACATCATCACTTTTTGCTGGCTCCCTTGTGACTAATGGGGATTTCTGGGACATATCATGCTTCCTTCTTCCTGTTTCTTACCTAGAGATTATTTGTGTAAAATGAAAGGGTTGTGCTTTAAATTATATTGATGCTTTATTAACATGTTAAATGATTATACTCAAGTTATATTCAATTATTACAGTGCATTGTGCAGTGCGTTAGTAATGAATGGGAGCACTTTACTTAAAGATCTGCCTATAAATCAGTTGAACATGGGGAAAAAGAGTCATTGTTTATTTATAAGGTCTGGAAAAGAAATTATAGAGAGCAAATCTTACATATCTTCCTATTCTGAAAACATTATGAAACATTGATTATATGTTTGCCATTAAATTTATGTTCCTGTTGCCTTTATGTTCCTGATATATTATTAATCTTTCTGAAGAATTAAACCTCTGTAATCTGTTTTAGATATAAGGGTGGAAAGCTTCAGAGCTAGGCAGTAAAGTTGGCTTGGGAAGAAATTGAGTGTGCTTTCTCTTGCTGTGTTGAAGGTACACAGGAGTAGTCTTCGAAATGTTCAGTCCTCATGGGATTGTTTTACCACTGCCCAGGGCCCACTAAAGTTCTGCTTCCCAATAAACGCAAATTAATAGATATTCACTGGGTGTCTCATCTTGGAACAAATAGTGGGGCCAAGGTACTGTTAGAACACACAAAATAAAAGGCATTATAGCTAGGCATTCTGGCAAACTCTTCCTCACACCAGGGACACACAGGATTTCTGGAATAAAATACTCTCATAAAACTATAGCAAAGAGGAAACAAGGTGCCATGTCACTGTTTGGCTAAGATTCTGATGAGAGGTATTGTTTTAAAATTTGCTGGTAAAGTGAACTGAAATATGTCACCTTATGTAAGAATCTCTTGGGACCTCTATTAATTTCTAAACCCCACAATCTTATGGTAGCAATCAAAGGAAGTAATGAGCATTTCCTAAGATGTGTATGAGGATAAAAGGAGAGAAGATGGTTTGGAGCTAAGGAGACAGGAGATGGAAGCCAGACAAAAGTCAACAAGGGTCTGAAATAAATAGAAATAATAATTTAGAGGCTATAAGTCCAAGAGCAAGGTGCCAGCAGATTCCATGTCTGGTGAGAGCCCACTTTCTAAGTCACAGAAATCATTCTCACTGTGTTCTCACAAGGTGGAAAAAGCTCTGGGCTCCTCATCCCCTTATAAGGCCACAGATCCCATCATGAGGGCTCCACCCTCATGACCTCGTCTAAACCTCATCACCTCCCACAGGCCTCACCTCCTAATACCATCACATTGGGGACTGTGCTTCAACATATGAATTTGGGGTGAACACAAACATTCAGTCCATAGCAGATGGCTTCTGTGCCCTGTGTTTGTCAACTCTTTCACTGAACCATCTACCAGAACAAATACAAATTCTGACCTTGTATGCAATGAACACATTTGACATGTTTTTACATCACCTTTTAGACAGGAGCTTTCCCACAGGATAGTTTGTAGTCAATCGCAAGATGGAGAGATCAGGTTGCAGGCAAAGAGGCCATGAGAAGAGCAGAATCACTCTAGCTCTGGTGGCAACAGGTGCTTGGAAAAAGAGAAAAACAGCATTGTTGTAACCTGAGGTGCTCCAGCGATTATTCTTGTGAAACACTTGTAAGATGTGTAATGAAATGAATGCTGCCGATGCCATCACATTCCCCAGGAAGAGGAGAGAGGACCATTCTAGCACAGAGATTTTCATTTATTTCCAGGTAAGGGGAGATGATATAGGTTCACTTTGTAATTGTTTTCCTGTCCTCATAGAGGACAGTGCTCAGAATACAAATCAGGAGACCTGCACAATTTCTGTTCTTTATGTAATTCCAGGAGAAAATGTCATAGTGACTTGCCATAAATACTCTGAAAATTGAATGGTAAACCACAAAGATGTGATAAACATTGTGTTTCTTTGCATGTCCAGTAGGTTGTGAGAAGTTTAGCTGTTGAAATTGGCATAAGTCCATGAGATAGTTCCCTTTAATTGTGTTCTTCAATGATAATACTTATCATACTGATTGACCCCAGGAATTAAGAGTGTCTTTTGTTTTTAGTGGTGATAAAAGTCATGGTTTGGTCTCTACTAGGCTTTCCTTCTATTGCTGTATAATAGAAATCTCAGTTGGCTCCTATTGTAACCCACAGGGTTTAAAATGGGGAAAAACAATTTATTTCCATATTTTCTAACTGACTTGTGCTTTGTAGTCAAGCCAGTTGGGTTCACATCTTAGCTTTATTACTTATTTGCCATGTAAACTTTGTTAATAAACTCACCTGAGCACCAATTTTCCTATCTATAAAATGGGGACAATATCTACCTCACAAAGATTAGATAGGATAATGTAAATTGCTTTATACAGTACTTGGCACATGGTGGATACTCAGTAAATGGTAGCCATTATTCATTTGACTTGGACACCAGGCTCTTTAAAAAGGAAAATAAACATATGTATTAGTTGTAAGGGTTAAGGGCTACATAGGCAAAGAAGGATGCAGTGGCACCAACTTTCCATCTCTACCTCAATCCTCACCCTTGGTCCCAGGTCAGGGTACTGAAATTATCAGAGTATTCTTCCTTGAGATGGGTGAGGACTAGGTTGGACCATGGCTTTGACCTTTACTATTATCCCACTTCAGGAGTCTTCCTAAAAAGGGAGAACCAAAACATCAAGAAACAATTTGGATCTCAGTTGGTTATCTGAACAAATAAGAGGACCCAAGACTATGGTTCAGTCAAAGGCATCTCTCCCAAGCTCTTCTCATCTGAACTGTTTTTCACACTGGCTCATGCCCAAGGTCATTATTGAAGAACTGGAGGTTATTTTTTAACAAACTTAATCACCCTTAAGATTACTAATTACAAACTCAATGTCTAATATTTCATTGGCTTGATTTTTTTCTTGTTTAGAAACAAAGTTCATCAGTATCTGAAGCTAAAGGTACCACTGACAGTGGCCAGTAGAGCATTGCTGCTTTCCCTTTTTCTTTTATTGACATAGGGCTTGTAATTAATAATAAAACTTGACTTTTTCTCTTCTATTCCATCTCCATGGCACCGGAATTACAAACAGAACTTTAAGAAACATCTTTGGGTGCTGTTCACACTTGATTTGTCCTTCTAAGGACTCCTCCCCTTTTTCTACAATTGTAACTCATAATGGCTGAATGGGAGACATAAGGGTGGGAGGTAGACTTTGAAAATGAATAAGAATACAGCTGCATTTGTTATTTTAAGTTTGATTTTAACTCTTTATTAGACTATCCTGCCATACCTATTTAACTAGCATTTGAAATCATGAGAATTCAATCCAGCAAATACTTACTGAGAACTACTGTGTGTAAGACCCAATGGAAGACACAACTGAGAACAGAAAGATGAGTAAGACGGAATCCATGACCTCAAGTGCATTAAAATGTATCAGAAGATGAGGTGTAATTAAGAAACAGGCCCCAGAGTAGGGTACACAGAAATGAAATTCCAAGTACAGTTGGGCACTCTGGCTCTAATATGCAGTGGAATTCTAAGAAAGCTTTTTAGCTTGCTTTGAGTTCTAACTGAAAAGCATGTTTGCTTTTGCATAGAGCTACAGACTTTCCATCCAGTACTTTATTGAGGTGTAATTTATATAGGATAAAATGCATAAATCTTAAAAGTATAACTTGGTTAGTTTTTACATAGATATTTACCTGTACAAGCATCATATAGATATAATCTATATCTTCAGATCAAGATTTGGCGTACTGTATCAAATGAGGGATCATTCCAGAAGGTTCCTTTGTGCCCTTTCATGTCAATTCTCCTCTTTTCTGGCTTCAATTACTACAGATTAGTTTAGACTATTCTTTTTTAAAATATATTTTATTGATTGTACTATTTATACTACACAGTTGTCCCATTTTTCCCCCTTTGCCACCCTCCACCTGGTACCTCCCATTCCCTCCAGCAATCCCCCCCTTAGTTCATGTCCATGGGTCATGCATATAAGTTCTTAGGCTTCTCCATTTCCTATACTGTTCTTAACATCCTCCTATCTATTTTGTACCTACCAGTTTATACTTCTAAATCCCCATATCTTTTTCCCATTCTCACACTTCCCCCTTCCAACTGGTAACCCTCCAAATGATCTCCATACCTATGATTCTGTTCCTGCTCTGCCTGTTTGCTTAGCTTATTTTTTAGGTTCAATTTTTGATAGTTGTGAATTTATTGCCATTTTAATGTTCATAGTTTTGATCTTCTTCTTTTTCTAAATAAGTCCCTTTAACATGTCATGTAAAAATGCCTTGGTGATGATGAACTCCTTTAGCTTTAACTTGGCTGGTAAGCACTTTATCTGCCCTTCAATTCTTAATGATAGCTTTGCTGGACAGAGTAATCTTGGCTGTATGTCCTTGCTTTTCATCACTTTGAATATTTCTTACTAGTCCCTTCTGGTCTGCAAAATTCTTTTGAGAAATCAGCTGGCAGTCTTATGAGGATTCCATTGTAGGTAACTCTCTGCTTTTCTCTTGCTGCTTTTAAGACTCTCCCATTATCTTTAACCTTTGGCATTTTAATTATGATGTGTCTTGGAGTGGTCTTCTTTGGGCCCATCTTGTTTGATACTCCCTGCACTTCCTGGACTTGTATGTCTATTTCCTTCACTAAATTAGGGAAGTTTCCTTTCTTTATTTTTCAAATACATTATCAATTTCTTGCTTTCTCTCTTCTCCTTCAGGCACCCCTATGATTTTGAATGTTGGTACTTTTGAAGATGTCCCAGAGGCTCCTTAGCCTATTCTTGCTTTTTTGGATTCATTTTTCCTTCCTGCTATTCTGATTCAATTTTTTTATTTCTTATTTTCTAAATCATTGATTTTATTCTTAGCTTCATCCACTCCACCATTGGTTCTCTGTAAATTTTTCTTTATTTCACTTAGTGCTAACTTCATTTTTGCCTGGGTCTTTTTTATGCTGTTGAAATACACCATGAGTTCCTTGAGTATCCTAATAACCAGTGTTTTGAACTCTGGATCTGATGAATTGCTTATCTCCCCTTTGTTTAGTTCTTTTTCTGGAGTTTTGTTCTGTTCTTTCATTTCAGCCATATTTCTTTACCTCCTCAATTTGGCAGCCTCACTGTATTTTTTCTTGTGTATTAGGTAGAGCTGCTTTGACTCTCTTTCTTAATAGCATGGACTATTGTAAAAAAGTGCACCAGTGAATTGGATGGGGCAGAGTTTTAGGTAATTACCAGGGCAGGGCAACCTGAGTCACTACTTTGTGGCTCTATGTGGGGGAGGGCTCAGAGAGGGAACAATGCTGCTGCCTGGTTTCTGGGATTTTTTTTTTTTTTTTTTTCAGGGAGGAGGCTGTGTCCTAGCACTTACTCTGATACCAGTAACTTCAAGTTCTCCCTGTATGTTGCTGGTGTCCTTACAGCTGTTGCTCTGGTGCTGAAACCCAGAGGGAGCAAGTCTGCATAAGTCCTAAGCCCACTGTGGGCTCATTAAGAGGAGACTCCCAAGAATCCCCCAGTTTCTTCCATTGCCCAATCCCCACTAGTTTTTATAGCCAGAAGTTATGGGGACTTATCTTTTTGGTGCTGGAACCCTGGTCTGGGTGGTCTGGTGTGGGGATGGGGCCTCTCACTCCTGAGGTATACCTCCTGATTTTTAACCACCACACGTGGATGTGGGACCACCCATTCTGCATCTCCGTGCCTCTCAGCACCTCTCCACATCTCCATGCCTCCTACCCATCTGGTTGAATGTGGCTTCTTTAATTCCTTGGTTGTGGACTTCCATGAAGCTTAATTTTCTGACACTTCTGGGTAATATTTCTTTTGTAGTCTAGTTGTAATTTTTGATGTGGTTGTGCAGGGAGGCAAGTCGTGTTTACCCACATCTCCATCTTGACCAGAAGTAGTTTAGACTATTCTTGAACTTTATAAAAACAGAATGCTACAATACATACTCTTTTATGTAAGACTTATTTTTTTTACTTAGCATAATGTTTTTGAAATTCATCTGTTATGTTGCCTGCATTAGTAGTTGATTCTTTTTTATTACTGAATGGTATTCTACTTGTTTATTTATCTACCTTTAATGGACATTTAAATTCTTGGCAGTTTTTGTCTATTATGAATTTAGCTAGTATGAGCACTTTTGTGCAAGCCTTTGTGCAGACATATGTACCCATTTCTTTTGAGCAGGGTGTACAAATGCTGGGTCAGAGGATATTCATACATGTAGCTTTAGGAAACAATCCAACTTTTCCAAGGCAATTCTGTTTTACATCAACAACAACAGCAGGTGAGAAATCTCAGCTGCTGTTTCTCAAACATTCTAACATTCTCCGAAGTCACAGAGACCCTGGTGGAGATTCAGGCTCTGCCACTTAGTAGCTTTATATTCTTGAGTCAATTATTTAATTTCTACTCTGGTTTTCTCATCTGTAAATGGATTTGTGAAGATTGGAGACTATACATGTTTAACTGCTATATTAATTATTGCAATATATGGTAGCTGCTATTATTAATTATGTTCATACTCTCATCTTATCCAGTTACTTTAAGGCAATGCTTTCCCAGATATGCAGTATGGTAGTACTTGTTGTATTTTAAGATACAAGATTATAAAATACTGAATCACACAGTAAAATTTATTTGTATTCCAGTTCTCTTTAATCCTAATTATATTAAATGAAGAGTCTTGTTTTGGTGTTAGTCTGATCTTATGCTGCTTCAACATTTGCTAAGCTTCCTTTTTAGTAAAGAGAGAACAGGACATAGGCTCTTAGTCTTTATCAGGCAGCGCAATATATAAAGAATTCAAGATTGTTTTGTGTTCATTATTTTAAAATTTTCATTGTTAGTAGACTTGATGGCAAGTGATACTAGTAGTACTTATGGCAGAGATTTAATAGTTTAATAAATTACCTAAGTCTAAAAGGTTAGTCTGCAAAAATAATTTTATAGGAGGAATCCAGATATGGCAAAAAAAAAATAATGAAGATGACATTATTTGTTTTTTCTGTTTGTTTTATGAAGGTAGTTTTTATATGACTGAAATTTAGAAAACTCTGTTTCATAGGAGAGATTTGACAGATGTTTCATTTTTTATTGTTTTAAATATATTTTATTGATTATGCTATTACAGTTGTCCCATTTCTCCCCATCATTCCCCTCTACTCTGCACACCCCCTCCCACCCACATTCCCTTTAGTTCATGTCCATGTGTCATAAGTTCTTTAGCTTCTACATTTCCCACACTATCCTTGCCCTCCCCCTGTCTATTTCCTACCCACTGTCTATGCTACTTATTCTCTGTACCTTTTCCCCCTCTCTCCTCCTCCCACTACCCTGTTGCTAACCCTCCATGTGATCTCCATTTCTGTGGTTCTGTTCCTGTTCTAGGTGTTTGCTTAGTTTGCTTTTGTTTTAGGTGTGATTGTTAATATCTGTGAGTTTGCTGTCTTTTTACTGTCCTATTTTTTAATCTTCTTTTTCTTATATAAGTCCCTTTAACATTTCATATAATAAGGGCTTGGTGATGATGAACTCCTTTAACTTGACCTTATCTGAGAAGTGCTTTATCTGCCCTTCCATTCTAAATGAAAGCTTTGCTGGATAGAGCAATCTTGGATGTAAGTCCTTGCCTTTCATGACTTGGAATACTTCTTTCCAGCCCCTTCTTGCCTGTAAGGTCTCTTTTGAGAAATCAGCTGACAGTCTGATGGGAACTCCTTTGTAGGTGACTGTCCCCTTATCCCTTGCTGCTTCTAGAATTCTCTCCTTCATTTTAATCTTGGCTAATGTAACTATGATGTGCCTTGGTGTGTTCCTCCTCGGGCCCACCTTCTTTGGGACTCTCTGAGCTTGCTGGACTTCCTGGCAGTCTATTTCCTTTGCCAGATCGGGGAAGTTCTCCTTTATTATTTGTTCAAATAAGTCTTCTACTTGTTGCTCTTCTTCTTCCCCTTCTGGTACCCCTATAATTCGGATATTGGGATGTTTAAAGATGTCCTGGAGGTTCCTAAGCCTCTCCTCATTTTTTTTGAATTCCTGTTTCTTCCTTGTTTTCTGTTTGGTTGTTTGTTTCTTCCTCTGGTCCACTCCATTGATTTGAGTCCCAGTTTTCCTCCCATCTCTATTGGTTCCCTGTGCGTTTTTCTTCATTTCACTTAGTGTAGCCTTTATTTGTTGATCTAATTTGTGAGCAAAATCAACCAATTCTGTGAGCATCCTGATAACCAGGGCTTTGAACTGCGCATCTGATAGGTTGGCTATCTCTTTGTTGCTTAGATGAATTGGCTCTGGGGTTTTGATTTGTTCTCTGGTTTGAGCCATTTTTTTGTTTTGGTCTAGTTGTGGCTGTTACATAGTGAGGGGTGGAGCCTTAGATGTTCCCCAGGGCGGGGCAGCCCAGTCACTGGGTAGTGATATTATACGTGGGAGCAGGGTCCAAGAGGGAACAATGGTGCTTGCTCTGCTCTCTCTGGGATTCCAGTCCCTTCTGCCGCTTCCCCTTTGCCTGGACTATCTGCAGGGGAATGTGGGACTACCTGGTCAGCCAGCTGCCTTGTGTGGCCTCACTGGGTCTGAACAGTTACCACCCGTGCCTGGGGTTCACTAGCCACCGCCTGTGCGCCTGGAGTCTGCTAGCCCCTGCTGCCTGCATGCCCAGGTCTGCATCTCCACTTTTTCTTGCTGCGAATCCCCCCCTCTTACCAGTCTGGATGAATGGTTGTTGGACTTCTGTACAGTTCAATTTTCTATCAGTTCTGTTTGTTTTCTTGTTTCTAAATTTTAGTTGTCTTTAATTTTGGTTGTGAGAGGAGGCGCCATGTGTCCACCTACATATGCCTCCATCTTGGCCGGAAGTCTTGACAGATGTTTTAATCCCTGCTTTACAACTGATAGACCTAAGTAAGGCATTTCTAAAGTGTTAATCGAACATATACATATTTTATTTTTTTTTAGTTTTTCAATTATAAATAACATACAATATTATATTTGTTTCAGGTATACAATATGGAGATTAGACATATATGCAACTTATGAAGTGATGCCCCCAATAAGTTTTGTTCCCATCTGTTATCATTCATAATTATCACAGTATTATTGACTGTATTTCCTCTGCTGTAATTTAGATCCCCATGACTGTTTTTGTAAATGGCCATTTGTACTGCTTAATCCCTTTACCTTTTCACCAGCACCTCTAGCATCTGGCATCAATCAATTTGTTCTCTGTATCTATGAGTTTTGAACACTTACATATTGAGATCTGATACTGATATCTCTCTAAGTTAATGAAGCAAGTCATATATTTAGTGATAGAGTCAGTACTAGACCACAGCCTCCTGCCTCCTATTCTTTTCAGGATGTAATCCTGAAGATCACTGGATGTCCTCTCCTCCCCGATTATACAACTAATCTATGTTAATTGGTGAAAAAATTGCAGACAAACACAAAGAAAAGAGTTCACCCTAAACCTGCTGCCAAGATTATGCTTGCTTGCATTTTGTCATGTTCATGTATCCATTCATCCATCCATCCATCCATCCATCCATCCTTTTACTGATTTACTTACTAAGAAATTATTTCTTTGACAAATACTTATTTGATATGTGATATGTCATACATATCTGATATGTGCCAGGCACTCACTGTTTTAGGTGCTAGGGATGCAGATGTACAAAACAGAAAAATATCCTTGTCCTTAAGATGCTTTCCATATTCTTCTTTTTCTAGGCATATACTTATGAAATAATATTGCTACAACACAATATCATTGTATTACATACTTTTAAAATGAATATATCATAAAGATCTTGCTGGGTCAATAGGCAGAACTACATCATTTGTTTTAATATCTGCAGACCATTTTACTGAAATATAATTGTGTAGAAGTAGGACTATTTAGCAGTTTACCATCTTTGGACTTGGGTTATTTCTGTCTTTTCCAATGTGATGATGGATACTGTACATGTGCAAAGCTTTACCTCTGTTTCTCTTATGGCCCTTATAGCAAATTCTAGTTCCACCCTTGACAGTGTGAGTGGCTCTGGCCAGGCTATATTAACTACTTTGAGCTTTTGTGTCCTCAACTGTTAAATGGGACCAATAAAATCATTTCTCTCATAGGTTTTCTGCAGGGGTATACAGTTTGGTCTATTGACAAGAGTATGTTAAGCACAAAATATATATTATTTGATAATACTAACTATGATTATGATGCTAGTAATTATTTCTTTCTTGCATTATTATTTACATCTTAATGGATAAACTTAATGATTTTTGTTTGAACTCTGATAGGTACTTTATACTTATATCTATCAAAGCTCCTAATGCATTGTGCATAGAAGTCAGCTAAACTAGATGGTAAGCTCTTGAAGATAGGGATTGTGTCTTGCTGACCTCTAAATCTGGAGCACCCAGCACAATATAGGTGCTCAGTAAATACCAGTCAAGTGACACCTTGTGACTTCATTAATTTTAATATAATTTGAAGTCTTTGAAAGCAGGAACATGTCTGTTTGTTCAGTGTCGAATCTCTAGTAGTTGGTAGATTCTCAATAGTTATAGGTTGAATGAATGAATAAATGAATGAAACAAGGAGGAAGATATGGTTTAACTTTTCAGTATTTGAGAACAGGCCATGAGCAGGTAATCAGACCACACAAATGAGGCACTAGTCACTGGCCAGATCTGTTAGCAGCTTGTATGATGTGCTCTCTTTTTTGGCAAACATGTTGCAACAGGTCCTGCTTGAGTACTTCTCCCTTGATTGATCATCTTTGTGATCAACAGGAAGGAAAATCATTATGGCACAAGTGTCCTGTCATTCCACATGCCTGTGCTCCTGATAAATGTTCTCCATTCATGGAGTTGTAAGTGGAAGCCTGGAGGAAATGATTGGTGTTCAGGCTTAACCTGGAGCAAGTTCATCATTAAACTACTCCCACAATTTCTGCTGCTCAGCATTAATCCTTTTCTCAACGGGCAGGGGAAAAACAGGGTTTTGACTTCAAGACAAAGAAAGCTTCTACCTAATTACCTTTTTTTGTTTGTTTGTTATTTGTACATTGTTGTGAAGAGGTGGACAGGACGGTTCACCATCAATGGACAGGCACTTGGGGCTACAGGAACTTTTAAATGCTTTTTGGTAGAAGTAGTTGGCAAGACCCAGCAAAGTTCATAACATACATTTTCAATAACCCAGCATTTGGAATCCTACATATTTATCCTGGGGAGAGGTGTATGCATTTGCACATCAGGAAAAGGCAGGACAACATTGTTTGTAATAGGCCAAACTGTGAACAAGATTAAATATCCATCAGCATAATGGGATGTTTTTACAATGTGTTGTATTTATACATTCATATATTGTACAGAAATGAAAATGAATGAACCACAACATGGATGATTCTTACTTACATAATGTTGAGTAAAGAAATGACACATAAGAGAGAGCACATAGTATCATCCCATGCA